>CM033319.1:9572347-9770366 GCA_019359835.1 Pharus latifolius
CTTGAGCATTAGTTTCTTATATAAAATCTTGATCTTTTGATCAAGTCGAGTGCTTTCCGATCCACCGAGAGTTTCAGTTCTTTTGCATTTGCATATACTTAGCTTCTCGGTGCGTGTTTGGAGGTCTAGAGAAGACCTCGCTGCCTGTTACTCTTGGTGAGCGCCCTCACCTAGACGGTTCGGAGGCGTGGCCGTTGATCTCTCCATTCGAAGATTGTTGGAGAGGCTCGGCAAGTGTGTACAAGGCATCGGTGCTCGCCTTTCCGGAGTGGACAAGGAGCAACCTTAGTTGATAATACTCTTCGTGAGTATTGAGGCAAGACTCAAGTGATTTGAGTGCTTCAACGAGGATTAGTGGAGACTGGGCGAGTCTCCGATACCTCGGTAAAAACCATTGTGTTCGTTTTCTTTCCCCTGCTTACATTATTTGTTCTTGATTTGTTCATTATTTGCTTTAAGTTTTAAAGTTTTTAAAGCCTCCTATTCACCCCCCCTCTAGTCGGCATCCTTGATCCAACAGTTACAACCCTCTGTTTATCAGCGTTCATGCAGATCGAGCCATCATATCATGATGACTATGTCACTATGTACAGTGAAGACCCTGATTTTCAAACAGCACTGACTGAGGTCGAAACAGGGAACCTTACAGAGTTCGTTCGTCGAGAAGGACTCTTGTACAAGGGCAATTTACTTTGCATACCTCGTGGAGCACCTCGAACTCAATGGATGCGAGAAGCGCACACATCGAAGGTAGCTGGTCACTTTGGGGTTACAAAGACGTTGCAAAATCTTCACCGACATGTGTTCTGGCCGCGTATGCAGCAAGATGTGGCTAGGTTTGTTCGAGGCTGCGGTCTCTGCAGCATCTCGAAACCGGCAACCGAAAATTAGGTTTGTACACTCCTTTGCCAGTTCCATCACGACCATGGGAGAGCATATCCATGGATTTCTTGGGAGGATTGCCTAAGACCCGACGTGGCAACAACTATCTATTCGTGGTCGTTGATCGGTTCTCCAAAATGATTGTTCTTATACCTTGTCGGAAGATTATCACGGGAGAAGAGGCAGCTCGGGTATTCTTTTAACACGTTTGGACACACTTCGGACTGCCGACTTCTATTGTGTCTGATCGCGATACCCGGTTCCTTAGTCACTTTTGGCGATCGCTCTGGACGATGATGGACACCAAGCTAAAGAGGAGTACTGCTTTTCATCCGCAAACTGATGGTCCAACCGAGGTGGTTAATCGCACAGTCGTTCATCTCTTGAGAGGATATAACTCGAAGCACTCGAAGACCTGAGATGAAAGCATACCGTACCTACAGTTTGCTTTTAATCGAGCAGTGCATGGTTCGACTGGAAAGTCGCCGTTTGAGGTCTGTTTAGGATTTCTACCACAGAGTCCATTTGACCTGGAGTTTGTGATCCCTACCTCAGCACAGAACAGCAAGGAAACATCTGATCAGGATCGAGCACAAAAGTTCCTGGAAGGTATTCAACGACTCCATCGTGAGGTTGAACAGAACTTGCTGAAAGCTCAACTCAAGTACAAGGCGCGACATGATCGGCATCGAGTTGATGCGCAATTTCAAGAAGGTGATATGGTATGGTTACATCTGAGTAAGGAGAGACTTAAAGGTGAAGGTAAGAAACTCAAACCCATTCGTTATGGTCCTTTTCGGATTTTGCTGAAAGTGGGTAATAATGCTTGTCAGCTCGAGTTACCTCCATACATGGATATTTACTCGGTTGTCAATGTTGAGCACCTCAAACTCTTCGAGCCTTCAATGTTGGATGATGAGCCAGATACCATAGTACCATCTGTTGAAGACTTGGTCTATCAACGAGACGAACCTCTACGTGAAGGTGTGATTCTGGAGAAGAAGGTGACTACCACCCGCAGTGGCACTAAGGAGACTTTTCGAATTGGTCGGAAAGATCAACGAGCACGTACTGCAAAGTGGTACACCAAAGAAGATGGACAAGCCCAATTTCCACATCTCCAGTTTGATCGAGAGGTCGCAACAGGGGTTGGCTCCTTCTTAACAAGGGAGTCATGATCCGGGAGGATCTTCAAGTCCTGATCGCATACGGCTTCGCGACCAAGTCCTGATCGCATATGGGTCCGCGACCATGGATTGGTCCGCGACCATGAAAAGGAATTTGTTCCTTGTTCGGAATTGTAATCCGATCCGAATGTGTATAACTAAGCTTATCTGTTTAGGATTAGTTATATGAGTCTAATACGTTTAGGATTACTAAGTCTGATACGTACTCATACGATTGGACTATAAATACCTTGTAATAGGTCTAGTTTAAATCATCGAATTCAATCGAAGAGTCATAGAACTTATTTGAATTTTAGACACTTATAGTTCCTTCGACGTAGGCAAGTGTGCCTAACGTTCGACGTGTAAAGCTCTCTTTGAAATAAAGAGTTGTGCAATTACTTTGAGCTGTGTTTTCGATCAACCTTTGGGTTTCGGCACCGAGTTGATGCGCAATTTCAAGAAGGTGATATGGTATGGTTACATTTGAGTAATGAGAGACTTAAAGGTGAAGGTAAGAAGCTCAAACCCATTCGTTATGGTCCTTTTCGGATTTTGCGGAAAGTGGGTAATAATGCTTGTCAGCTTGAGTTACCTCCATACATGGATATTTACTCGGTTGTCAATGTTGAGCACCTCAAACTCTTCGAGCCTTCAATGTTGGATGATGAACCAGATACCATAGTACCATCTGTTGAAGACTTGGTCTATCAACGAGGCGAACCTTTACGTGAAGATGTGATTCTGGAGAGGAAGGTGACTACCACCCGCAGTGGCACAAAGGAGACTTTTCGAATCTGTCGGAAAGATCAACGAGCACGTGCGGAAAAGTGGTACACCAAAGAAGATGGACAAGCCCAATTTCCACATCTCCAGTTTGATCGAGAGGTCGCAACGGGGGTTGGCTCCTTCTCAACAAGGGAGTCATGATCCGGGAGGATCTCCAAGTCCTGATCGCATACGGATTCGCGACCAAGTCCTGATCGCATACGGCTTTACGACCTTAACCGTGTTCGGAAAGGTTTCGCGACCATGGATTGGTTCGCGACCAGGAAAAGGAATTTGTTCCCTGTTCGGAATTGTAATCCTATATATATAACTAAGCTTATCTGTTTAGGATTAGTTAAGTTAGTTATATGAGTCTAATACGTTTAGGATTACTAAGTCTGATACGTACTCATACGGTTGGACTATAAATACCTTGTAATAGGTCTAGTTTAGATCATCGAAGAGTCATAGAACTTATTTGAGTTTTAGACACTTATAGTTCCTTCGACGTAGGCAAGTGTGCCTAACGTTCGACGTGTAAAGCCCTCTTTGAAATAAAGAGTTGTGCAATTACTTCAGACTTAGTAATCCTAAACGTATTAGACTCATATAACTAATCCTAAACAGATAAGCTTAGTTATACACATTTGGATCGGATTACAATTCCGAACAAGGAACAAATTCCTTTTCATGGTCGCGAACCAATCCATGGTCGTGGACCCATATACGATCAGGACTTGGTCGCGAAGCCGTATGCGATTAGGACTTAAAGATCCTCCCGGATCACATATTTGCCCTCCTATGTTGTGGACTGGGCTAACGAAGCAGCCACTCGATGCCACCTATTTAGTAGCTGGTGTTGGATCTAGGTCGATCTATATATCTAGGTTTTGATGATTAAAGACGATTTGGATAAATCCCTGATGATTAAAGTTAATCTGGAGAATATCAGATTTGATGATTAAATGATAATTTAGATAAATCCTGATTTAGCACAAGTAAATTAAATTGATTATTGATAAACTCTGCAATGGATGTTTCCTTAATTATAGATTTAATATTGATGCATATATAGAGGGGGAGCTCGGTGGTTGCATCAATCTTGTGTTAAGTGTAAATTGGAATGTCGTGAGATAAATCCTGAATTTTGATGGCTCCTTATTGAGGTTTTGACATCGATGCATATGCTGAGGTGGAGCTCATCATATTGGTTATCTGATCTGATTTCCATCATGACATGTGAAGTATAGATCGTGTGCATATGTATTTATCATATACGGATCTATATGAGTGTATGATTCATCTCTTACTATTTGTTGAATATAGTTTTGTTATTTTACCGGAAAGAGAAATTTTTGAGCTAACTCCTGTGTGGAGTAATTTTTCTAGTGATGAATGACAAACTGATTGTGAGACTAACATTGTGCATTGAGTGTATGTGTTGTAGTCTCAGAATGGTTGTGAGATGAAAGCAAGCAAAGGTGTGAAGAGGATGATGCCGATATGAGTCATCTCGAGCGAAATCAAGCTTAGCAAGGTCGAGCTTTGCGAGGACAAGCATCGAGTGGTCGAGTTTCTCAAGGTCGAGCTTCATCGAAGTTAAATCTAAGATTAAAAATTGTTTTCTTAGGATTTTACCGGTCTCGGTGTTTGGAGATAGACCGGGTTAATAGGATTCTTTTTGCTAGTTTGACCGTACTATTAAGAGGGGTCGGAAACTAGTACCTTAAATCTATCTAGTGCGGAAGCTCAAATGCATTCATATCATTTTGCATTAGTGTTTTATCGCCTCTTGCATGGCTAGAGAGTCTAAGTGTAGTTTGTGGTGCATTTGAGAAAATACTTTGAAAACTATACTTAGTCTTGATCGCCAGCTATTTAAATTGGTTTATATTCTAGAGCTGGTCGTGATCGTATTTGCACATTCTGATCGTATCCTTATTTAAGGTTTGGTCGTGGTCGTAGGAGTTCAAGCTGGTTGTACCAGTCTTCAGATCGCTTGCGTATGCTCAACCAAATCTACGCGACCACCTGTTTTTGATCAGATATTCGACCTGTGGTTTTAGTTCATAAATCATATTGGTCATGGTCGTCGCTGAGTGTCAGCTGATATATCCGCAAGAAAACAGCAAATCCGTATGTGTAAATACCCAAAATTGCATTAGAGATGTTTTTTGTGTTGGACATTTTGGCAACATGAAGGTTTTTGAATTTTCTAGAATTATCTAGGCCTTTCTACGTCTTGCTCCTGTTGACAAAATTGTAGCCCTTTGAGCTATCTTTCCAACAAGCAAAAATACCTCAATTGGATCTTTGGATCAAAAGTTAATCTTGTTTTACTGTCGACGTGCAGTGGCCGGACAGTGTCTGAAATGGCCAGACAATGTCTGGCCTGTACAAAATTTTTTTGAGCGTGTTGCAAAATGTGAACCAGAGACGTTTGCATCCGTCCGACGGATTTTGTCCGGACTGGCCGGACTTTGTCCGAGTCCGGCCTATACAATTTGTTTGAGTCAAGAGTTAACAGAGACAGATATATATATGTCCGAGGGCTTTTGTCCATCATGACCGGATATTGTCCGGCCTTTAGAAAAAAAATCCTCCAACGGTAACTGACGTTTTGCAACGGTCGAAATTTGTTGTGTCCGGCCTGTACAAAATTTCGCATGTTCATAGCAAACAGCTAGTTTTCTTTGAGGGCTATATATATCTTGTGTTTGCATTCATTTGATGTGGCTCAAATAGTTGGTTTCTCTATTGAAAAACTAGCCAAGTTCATTGCATATAAGATATTGCATCTAGAAACTAGATTTGAGCCCAAAATTCTTAGTGGATTTGAGAGAGAGCATTTGGGAGAGGTTGTGAGTATTTAGTGCACTTCATCTCCATTTGCATGCTAGTACTAGAGTGTTGAGCATTCATTTGCATCTTTGAGCTTCTAGCACGAGATTCGTTCAAGCGAAAGCACATCCAATTTGTTACTTTTGGGGATCGCCTTCACCTAGACGGTATCAGAGGAGAGTCGCGATCTCTCCATTGAAGTTTGTCGGAGAGGCCGGCAAGAAATTGTGAAAGGTGTGGTGCTCGTCTATCTGGTGTAGAGAAGGAGCAACTCTAGTGAGATATCCTTCGTGGATATAGAAGCGAGACTCACAAGTAAGCGCTTCAACGAGGAGTAGGGAAGATCGGGCGAGTCTCCGAGACCTCGGTAAAAATATTGTGTCAATTACGTATTTTTTATTCATTTCATATTTACCTTGACACAATTGTTAACTCATTAGTTGCTTGGTGTATTGTATAATTTATATTGAGGTTTTGCAACTAGTGTTAAATTGTTGTTGCATGTTGAATTGTTTATTCCATATGGTTGAATACAATTAGTTGATTAGATTGTTGTTAAACCCTTTGCAACCCTAGATTATCCTAAACATTTTTTAAAGTTTCTTAGTTGACAAAGAAATTTTAAAAGTCTCCTATTCACCTCCCTCTAGTCGGCATCCTTGATCCTACAGCTGGCACATTAAACGATTGAAGTCCAGTCGTAGTTTGAATCCAAGCCCCCTCTAGTCGGCATCCTTGATCCTACAACTGGCACTTTAAACGATTAAAGTCCAATCGTAGTTTGAACCCAGTACCCTCTAGTCAGCATCCTTGATCCTACAGCTGGCACATTAAATGATTGAAGTCCAATCGTAATTTGAACCCAGCGACTAAAGTCCATTTTTTTTCTATTTTTTAGATTTTGAGTTACTTTTGAAACTAATTTTTTTAATGGATTATTTAAAAAAAATCTCAATTCTCATCACAACCAAGATAAAGTACAGTAGTTTTATTATATGTCCTTATTCTTACCCAAAAATTTCTAGTGGGTTTTTCATTCTTTAAATTTTGTCCATTGGATCCTCAAACTTTTTAGTTTGGATTCAATTGAGCCCCCGCCATTAGATCATAAATTCATTATACAAATAGTAAATAAAATCCTAAGCACGAAATCGAATTGCCTTCTAACCACCATAGGATTTGGGTTTCTATTGTTGTGTCCGGTGGATATTGCTCAAATGCTGGGTGGCCTGGCAATGTGCCTCAATCCTATCCTAATCTATATATTATTTGTAATGATCCAATCTTAACCTAATTGAAAAAAAATCATTTCTAAAACTCAATTCAATCTTAATCCTTTTACAATCTAATCTTTACCCAACCCTTACTCATTTTCAACCCTTAGAGTCCAACCCATTTGACTCCAAATAGACCCATTTAGATTTTAAAGAAGTTTAAATATTATAAGAGATGAATAAAAAATAATAATGATCCATATTGTTTTATAGGTTAGATCTTAGTGTTAAACCCATTTGAACCATAATTTTTTTTATTCTAATTCTATCTTTATTATACTCTATTTTAAAATTATTTTAATCTGACCCGATCCTAATTTATTTTTAATTCATTTAAACTCATTTAAAACTAAGTAATTCTAGACCCAATCATTTCCGACTCTCTTTATTAGTCCTAGTTCCATGCAAGACAAACCCTGATATGTCACGTGTCTTATTCTTCTACCCTCTATTTTTCTCTCACTCTATTTTATGGGTTTCTTTTTTATTGACCTTTGCACAAGACATGATGTAAGAAACCATGTACTTGAGGTGGACTCACGCATGCATCCCTCGTAGAGATTTGTATGAGAACTATCAGATTTATTTTTTTTTGAGGAACAAGAAAATATCAGATATTTCAGCAGACACTTCAAACATAAGCACCAAACTGATGCACCGAAGAAGGCATCCATTGGAGCCAAATATCTTTACAAATATTATCTGATCTGGCAGACTCTCTCTCATGATGCCGCTTTGTAGTGGCCCATACGGAAACTAGCAGTAGAGATTGTGCGAACTGCAGATTGTGCAATGGCATACCCCTACATACTATTAGGAGATGGCCTTCATTTACTGTCTTAAACCCTACAAATGCTGCATGCATCCTCCTGTCAGTATAGTCTCTCTAGTACTGATGAATATTATTGTCATGACGACATGAACCTTGAGAATGGAAATGCTAATTTCTCTCCTTAATGCCCCTACCTACAATTCTTATTTTTCTTGCTCACAACTCAAGACTATAACCTATCTATGTCATTACCTACATCCTCCAAAAACTCGAACCAAAATCACTTCTAAAACCAAATCTTGGATTTGCTCTGCACCTAAACTAAGTATACCCACAACACAATCAACCTTCATAATCTTCAACACATGAATGAAGAACAAGGCAATACACTGTACATGACCAACTGAAAGATATCATGCTAAAAAAGAGCAAACTTACCAAATGATCGAGATCGAGATGGCACAAACCAAGATCAGAGAAATGGAACTAGCTGGATAGCCGTGGAGGAAATCGCCAGCTACAAAGCAAGTGCAGAAGCTGAGACACAAGAGGGAACTGAACCGGGGAGCAAGTGGTGGTGAAGAAGCATGCAAGAAAGAAGCAGAGCAAAAGAGAAGAAAGGCCACGGAAGCAAGACCAGTGGGCGCCTCTTGTTGGCTCTTGGAATGTTTAAAAGCCTGCTCGTTTCTATGTACGTGTGTTCGCCTTCGCACGCGCGTGAACAAAAATACAAAACAAAAGAAAAAAAGTATGCGGGCTGAAATCTAATGTGTGGATTGTAGAGTGCAGTGTATTCCGTGGACCGTTTACCACTCGTCTGCGTCTCGGGTTCGAAAAGGACGTGATTTGTGAAGGCTCTGTGTCATTTCAGTCACACCCGTTTGTGTGCCTTCTTCTTTTGGGTTAGACTATCACATACTAGGATAGTATATTTTCCACATAACTTCCAAGGTAACAGTACGATATTTTTTACCCTTTTTTTTTCTCATTTTGGAGACCTTTTTCAGGCGTTTTGTTGACCGGCCTAATCTAGCGCAGATTTAGAAATTTGACTAGAAGATGGGATTTAATCATGTACAAGATGTGGTTGTAAAGTTGAAATTAAGTTTTTTTTTTTTGGGAAATGTCTATCTTTATTTCTATTTTTTTTTACTTGAAAGAGTATCTAAAATTTGTGGAGCTGGCTGACCCTGGAGAATTTAATGTGGGTCTATCATTGACCTGCTAATGGTAGTTGTGCGGGCTATTTCTTGATATTATTGAGATATATCAATATAATGGGCCGTTCCCATGTAGCCAGTTTTAACAACAATATGCGCTAGGGGTGGGGTAATTGTAGTGAATTTCGGATGTCCAATCCACAGAGCAGACGGCTCAGATTAATCAATGATCCGAAATAATTTGTTATTATCACTTCAGCTTTTTTAAGTTTTAGCCTATCAAATTCTCAAAAGAAAAGTAAAGGTACAGCAGGCTCATTTCTGTGACAAGTTATCAATCATCAAATCTTGACATGCTGGGAATAAGAAGACAAGAATGGCAGAATAAAATTCAGAAAGAAATTAGTCATAGATCTACTAGTTGGTTCAGCTATGTGGCCTACAAGAACAATTTCAGATTATCAGATAGCATAAGCACAGACCGAAAGCTGCTCGGTCTCTGTAGGACAACTCTTCTGAGCCATAAACCCATATGAGCATTTGCTGCAACTTAAAACAAGTTCTTGATACACACGTGCGATGTCACATAAATAAATTGTAATGAACTTTAGAGTTAAGAGATTTGAATATTAAACTACTAGTATTATAGTAGAAGACTGAAGAATACAGATTTGTATCTACGTGTCATTATGTTTGATGAGACAGTGATGTGCTTCTTTTCTTAACTATGCATGAGTCCCGTGAACTAGTAGGCATGGCACCTCCCCTATCGGATTGAAAAGTACTAGTGCGCTGCGCATTGAACTTTATTAAACAATAGAGCACAGTCCAGTTAAATGCCATTGCATCAGCATGTATTGCAAACAGTGTGTCCATTGAAGTATTCATAAGTACCGATCTTTTCTTTTCTTAAACCAAAACCTAATCATTGGAGTTAGTACAAGCTCCTGAAGCACGCATTGTTCATTTCATGCTAGTTTTGACCACCCTGAGAGTGAGATGCACACTGGTGGAATTCAATCACTCAAGTTTAAATTTAATTAAGAACTGGGGAAAAATTAATGGTTGTTCCATCTATTATGAATATGAAGGTGAGTCTGTGCCTGAGTCCTGACTCCAGTGTCAAGAACAACACCTTCCTTCATAAATCTGGGCACCTCTGACATGATTGCAATAATGTTGTGACAACTTTGGCTTGAGTGACCGGGAAATTTGGTGTCATGGTCAGATTGAGACAACCGGTGTCATGGTGCTGGAAACCGGCAGGCAGCATGGCGGTTGTTGATTTTTGTTTTCAAAAGGCTGTGAATTGATCGGATCAATTTGAGTCAGTCATAGATGAGTGGGGATTATATTGAGTTTTATATACAAATTAGCTCATCTACAAATTTAAACTAATGAGAAAAATAATCAATCTACTTATACTTCAAATGCTCTCCTCACATTTATGCTCTATTAGACGTATATCGTGAACTCAATTTAGATTAGGACCTAGTTCACCTCTAAGACTCTTTTTATCTAATCATCAAATCCTCAAATTATTTTTTTCTCAAATTACAACAGTCGGATGTCAAACTCAATACTTCTAAGTTCTGATACTACATTAAATTTCATAAAATTCACCAAAAAAATTAAGCGTTGTAATAATAATAATAATAATAGTATTGAGCGTTGCTTTCGACCAACACTGAAGAGACAGCTACTTTTAGTGGCACTAAGTAGGGAATGTCACTAGTCACTAGTCCTTGCAACTACCAGAATCGTGCGACTGTTTAGTTGTGTTACTCGGGTCCAGTCGTATTTGTCACCAATGTGAATACACACACACATTTCACTTTTTTTTTTTTGCATATATATTCGTAAGCACGAGTGCACATGTTCTAGGGTTCAGAAAACTAGAACAAGTATAGTTCTTGGATCCAACTCGTTTATGGACAAACCGTGGCTTGGTCCGACAAAATCAGCTAAAATAACTCTAACTCATCTTCTGGACTGTGCATTAACATGTTGCAAAATTCAAGATTGAGACGGGATTTTCGTCAAAAATTAGTGACAAATAATGATAGTTGCACTTCAATTATAACAAGGAAAAGACATGAAACCATGACGAAACTTTTGGACCAACATTGTTGAGTGGAAGAGCTGGTATGACTCGGACATTTCGGAACTCGACGCGAGCGAGTGTATGTGTGGCGAGTGAGGATACACGGTGTACTGTGTATTGTAGCTGTCATTAGACGCATAAACATGCACCGAGAAGCTGAATTATTGTCCTAGTCGACTGCCACATGATCAGCAAAAAAGTGTCAGATTGAGGTGGCGAATGTGATGCACCATAAGCCCAATTCATGACAATTTTAGTAGCTTTTTTATGCTAATATAAGAAAGCATAAATATTAGGAAAGTGCCTGAGTGCTCTTTGAAAAGTAAAGTACACAACTTTTTAAAATAAATTGAGGTACTGATTTACGCGGCTTTTATCCTAATTATTTTTTAATTGTTATTTAAAAAATAATTTGTATCTAGAAAATGTTATTTTATATTTTTAAAATGAAATATAACCATATCTTACTAAATACCCTCATAACCATTTCTCTAATTGATCATTAATTAATTGAATGTAAACACTTATCAACTTATCACATTAATCATAAGTAGGAGTGAAAACAAATCAAGCTTGAGTGAGCTGGTTTCGGCTCAACCTGTCCTGGTTGTTTTAAGAATAAGGAGCTAGAGAAGGGACTTGGCTTGGTTCGTGAAGACAATCTAGTCGATCCCAAGTTGCTCATAAGCCGATAGATCAACATAACTATAAACAATAATTTGATAAATGGTGATGTCTCCGCTGTCACTTGAGTGGAGCAAAGATAAGAGAGGTTTTCATTGGGCGATGTAATCAATGGGGTGGTGGGCAGGTAGCGTGGTGGTCTGATGGATCTAATGGTATGGTATGATTGGTGATATAGTTAAATAATTATTAAATGATTAAAAACTTAACTGTAAATGAACCTATAATAGTTGATCTTGAGTGAGTTAATATTGATTTGACTCAGCTCATTAAATCTCACGAGTTATAGAAGGGTGTCGGCTTGGCTTGTTATCCTCTTCAAGTCCAGTCAAGTCCGAGTTAAAATCAAGTCAAACCCAAATTATATATAAATTTTAGTTTTTGTTTCAGTCCTAATCACAAGTATTAAAGATAAAAAAATTGAAGGACGAGTTGCATAAAACGAGTAAAACATGAAATAAGGCAATAAGGCACCCAATTTGTTACTGTGAAATGACAAATCTGAAGAAACTGAATTTTTGTTGTGAGACGGAGTCATACAATATGCTCGGCGTCCCATTTTGTTCAATGTGCAGAGCTTGGCCACAACAGTTAAAATCCAAATAAGGACACTCGGATCAGTTGGGCTGTAACTTGACACATCTTAACAAGCTGGAGGTCAGAGGTGCTTATCTGCCGCGAAACGTGCCGACAAAATCTGTGTCTTCGGGCGGCAAGCCACCCTGATTAAAACAACTCCATCTCGATCTGTGCTTAAATTATTGCTGATGGAAGTGTGATCCGTGTCAATGATTCCCATCAATCATTTGTTCTACAACGCTCCAATGGCCCGTTCTTACGATCTGACCAAATCTGCGCCATTTGGATTCTGAGAACGAAATGTGTAATTATAATATGGAGTACTGGTGTGCTTTCCTCAACAAAAATGGTTGTAATAGTTTGCTTTGTAGCTTAATACGTTTGAATGACGTTGTGCCTAACTCGAATTAGATATCCATCTCTTTCATGTCAGGCACATCCAAGTCATCTCAGCTTTCACTTGCTTCTCCATAGGGAGCTAGAAGAAAGACTCACAGACCGGCTCCATATGTTTAAACCACTTAAAAAAGAACATTTATTTCTATACTATTAGAAAATACTCTATTTTTAAAAATATACAAGAATTTAACTCCACCTTTGAGATTAAATTATACTAAATTTTTTATTTTTTTAGAATTAATATTTTTTATCTATAATTCAGATTGATAATCTATTTGAGATCAAAATGATCAAATTGACATAAACTGATCATCAACTGGACTTATATATCTCAAAATATAACAATATATGATATCTTGTGATATATAATTCCGATTAATAATTTGTTTGTGTCGATCAAATTATTTTGGTTTCACGATTCCACCGATTCAAAACGGACTGTCAATCCAAGTCATAAATCAAAAGATATCGATGCTGAAAGAATTAAATTTTCTGAATTAATAAAAAAATTGAGAGTTGTCCCGTCGTATTCAGAGTTAGACAGACTCTTTTTTTGTGTAGATTTGTTTTTGCCATATACTAGTTGTGCGGCAGAAAAATCATAATATTTTCTGCACTCCTGGTGTCACATGCCACATTTTACGTTTAGATTTAACTGCAATTCTAAAAAACATTATTTTTGTAAATTTTTGAAACATCAAGTCAAATTTACAATTTTCTTTTTTTTTAAATTATTTACATAAAATATTACTTAAAAAGAACATTTAGTTCTACATTATTAGAAAATACTCTATTTTTAAAAATATCATTAAAAATCAACTAATTAATTATATGCCACTGGAATCAAAATATTATTGTATATATCATCTTTGAGTTATTTTTTAAAAAATAGCAAGACTACCCGCGTGATTTTTCTTCTTCTTTCCTCACTTCTTGTCTAGACAACCACAGACCACGGGAATCGTCGCGCCTACGTGCCCATTCACCGCGCCTGTGCCGGCGTGGCTGCCGCCGCTGCTTCAGCAGCAACCGCATGGCCTCCGCCTCGCCGCGCTCGACGCCTCCATGCCGCCGCATCTGCGTGGCAGCGTGGCCGCCCGCCGCAACCTCGTCGCTGCATGGCCGTCTCCCATGTCTGCAGCCGCCGCCCCCGCGACCGCCATCGATGCACCCAGCCACCGCCCGCGTGTTCGCCGAGCCACGCAACCCGAGCATGCATCCGCCGTTGCTGCCCCACTACTACGCCGTGCCATGCATGGGGCTCCTTTCAACGGTGGCCCGAGACGCGGACGACGAGCCACTTTGCCACCGTGCTGCCAACGGCCACCCGCGTTGCCACCACGTCGCTCGAGCCAGCCCGCGCGCCGTCGTCCCACTTTGCCTCCGGCGGCTGCCACGCAGCTCGTGCATGCCCGTGTTGCCGGCACGCCGCTCGCGCCCGCCCACGTTGCCGCCGTGCCGCTTTGCCTCTGGCGGCCTCGCCGCTCGCGTGTTGCGCCCACCTGTGTTTCAGCTTGCACTCGCCCGCGCCTGCCGTGTCAGTGCTACTTTGCCTTCGGTGGATATTGCATTGCATTGTCAAGATCTGCGCCTTTGATCTGCCCACAAATTGTTCGAGTAAATGTTTACAAGAACAAACACAAAAGTGGCACTTACATGACAATTCTGTATAATCTAAAGGTGAAAGAGTCATTTGACTCTGATCAACTCTTTTAACTTTATTGGAGTGTCTTTTTTAAAAGATTTTTTATATTTCAGTGACATATAATCAATAACATATTTTTCAATAGCATTTTCGGAATTTTTAGTTTTCGCAATTGCATATACCAAATTTCCCCTTAAAAAATTATCATGCCCTCCCTTTCTATGCACATCTAAACCTCATTTACACTGACAGGTGGTCCCTTCATTCCTCGCTTCCACTTATAAATGAGATATGCTAGATTTATACAAGTGTGCGATGCTACAGGGTCCACAATATGCAAAGTCACTCTACCCTACTAACCCTTGGTGCCCCCGACAATAGGCCTAGCCCCCATATGTTGTATAAGCACCATAATTATTTTGCCGAAGATGTCCTTAAGAATTTCTTTTCAAAAATCGGAATAGTTGATCAATAAAGCTAGCAATATAGAGGTCATGGGGCAAAAATCCTAAAAAGTTAATGAATAGCATAAATAACCCGCCTAACATTTTGTTAGTAAAACTTAAATTTTGATAGTTAATTAGATAACCCAAATGCATCGCCAACTTACTGGCAACCTCTCAATAATTAGGATGGTTGAAATCCATGTCATACCACATCTCATCACCACATAAGATTGTCTCAAACATGGTGTCACGCAACAGCGCATGTCAACGGTGACCGATGCTGGTTCACAGCTTGTGCACGATGGGACGACTGTGGTGCACAAGAGGGTAGCAAGTAGCTGACAAGCGTGCGAAGCGGCGCTGTTGGAGATGAAGATGATATGTTGCGACATGTTTTGCAGTTCTACATGACATGCGTCTAGTAAATTGTTACTCACAAAAATTCTAAAGTGACATGTGAGTTTAGGAAAAAGAGGAGTCCACCTGTAATGATATTGGTTTATCAACCACATATCACGCAAGGTAAGATATGTAGGTCCCACAACAAACCTGAGTGCACATGTGTAGGTGCATGACACACCCACTAGCAATCCACTCACACAATCACACTCAATGATAAATGGGTCCATGATTTATTTCCCCACATGTCAACCAAAATAAGTACTAGTGCATGTGTTGAACAAGAGGCGAGACGCGTAGAACCCACCAACCACGTGACTCACATGGGTGCAGTTCCCTTGCTCCACATGTACGTCCACTACAACTTGACCCATTAAATGACAGGTAGATCCACATGTCAGTGAAAATAGAAAAAAACACGTCTGATTATTTTGAAAAGGTTTTTTTATTTTTTTGTGGGGTGATTTCACCTATAGTTTTTGATAGATGGGTCTAATATAATTTTGACCCACCTGTTAGTATGAGGTGTGTTTGATGATGTTTTTATTGATTTTTTTATTTTTGTAAAATAGAAATATTTAAATAAAAGAGTGCTTATTTTGTATGATATAGTACATTATTTTTTTTCTAAAATCTCATTTAAAGTCGATGTATTGAAGATTTAATTTTTATTTTGACTATATGTTGATATTCTCAAGAACCAAACACAGTCAAGGTCATCCTAATAAACATTATTGAGTTAAGTGACCACACGTAAACTTCAGCAATGTCGCCAACGCACGTTTTCTCCTTTTTGGCCTTCAATTTCACATCTTATTTTTTTTAAAAAAAGAAAAGCAAGAAGTTTTCGTGTAGTCGGCGCGATTTGATAATTCAATCACAGAAAATTAAGATTTAAGACAGCTCGTCACGAATCACGACGCATGCACCGTGGCTGTGCCCATATGCATCTAAAGATGATTTGGTGTATTGTGAGTTGGTGCGTGACAAGTGAAAAAAATAAAACCGACCCAAAGGAGAGGGATTAATTATTAAGGAAAGCATTGCCTGGTTGCTCCTCCACTACCGAGACGGCGAGACGCATGCATGTACGTAGTGGCAACTAGCAGTCCACTTGAGCAAATAGCTGCCTTCTTGATGGGTTAGTTGTTGATCCGTGGCAAAATTTTTTGTTCGATGTCAGGTTGTATTCGTAGCATAGCATTCTTATCCTTTTCCTTGAAAGGTCACAAAAGCAATATTTTTTGTTGTCGTGTCGCATGTGAACCATATGGATTGAGATTGGGGTTCTCTAAAGTGAGAGCTGGTCATTTGTAGGATATCTCCAAAGGATTTGTGCCCTCTACAACTTGTCCAAAAAGTCCTTTGATGAATAATTAATGTTGCAGATTAAGACATGCAAAATAGTGCTGATTGGAATATTCATACCTGCGTGGTGCAGTCTGGATTCTATCACGGTCCGATCATATTTGTAGACGTAGAACACTTCATTTGATACTGTTAACTTGTATTTATCTTGTGTCCATCATCTCTCTAAATATTGTTTCGCCGGAATGACATCTTCTCTTCATGTACTCTTCTTGCAAACAAATATTATTTTTGCAACGTCAGATTTGGATACACCTACTCTAGACACATGGATGATATTTAATACTAGTACTGCATATTTGTAATTAAAAAACAATAATGTTTTTCGAGTTCACTGGTGTACTACTGTCAGATTTTATTTATTTATTGTTGGGTCTTAACATTGCATCGGTAGACAGGCTTTCTTAAAAATTAGCTGAAATTTCACAAATTATGTGGCTGTACACAAAAAATAAGATTTAAAATTTTATTTATGTTTTATAAAAAGATGTCTTTTAATATTATAATAGATATAGAGTTGATTTTGAATACGAATTTTTACATAAATTTGTAGCATAATAGAAATAGTCAATTTTAGATATGATTTTTCAGATGATGACTCTATACCATCATAAATATAGTGAATGAAATAGATCGTTTTTTTTATTAATGTAGGAATTTCTATCAATTTTTATTTTTTTAGAATTATTGTGGGAATTTTAAGTATTTTTGCGTGGGAAGAATTAATGTAATATTTTCAATATTACCAGAATTTATGATATAAAATAGATAAAATATTAAAACATGGGCCTGTATCCATCACTGTGGAAATTAGAAATAAGAATTGGAATATTTGAAAAGGATAATATGTTAAAAGATGGGCCTATGTCCAACTTGATACACACTAGCAGACCCGTAAAGGAGAAAAGACGTGTTAGGCTTGGGCCTGCTGTCTAAACAAACTGGTTCCTCCCAAATAAGAGAAACTAGGCTTCTTTACTTGTCATCTTGCGCGAAAATATATGAGCCGTTTAACTTTCGGTCCATATCACGGTTTATTGCCCGGGCCGTCTACATTATTTTCCCCCCCTTTTTTTTTCGAGATTTTATTTCTTCCTTTAAAAGTTCGAAATGATCCGACAACTCCACAACTAAAGTGGAAGAAGTCACTTGTGCTTAAAAAGTTCGATCTCCACAAAGATCACCATGAGTTAGGACCTAAAGATTACAACTCATAGTGAATTTCATCTCAAAAAGATTTTAAAAGGAAAACATAATGAACTTCCTGCCCTTGTTTATTTAGCAAAAACCTATCCTTCTAGTTGTGCTTAACTGAATTTTCTCCGATCTATTTCATAATTTTCATTATCATGCATCTTTTAAAATAAAAGGACTATATGTACAAATAATTTCATGTAGAATATATGTTCTTCATATTATTTTTTACTTGTCATTTTAAGAGGAAAAATATTATATCTAAAGAATGTCACTCTGCATTTTCTAAGTGAAATATTATCATATCTTTCTAATTTTAAAGTGTTATCATAATCATTACTCTACTTAATCATTATCATCAGGATTAAAAAAAAATACAATTATCATATTTATTATATAACAAATTTCGGTGATATTGGAAATACCACATTAATTCTAGACCTACATAAAAAATATTCAAAATTCTCATATTAATTAAAAAAAGAAAAGATCTATATCATTAATTATATTTATAACGGTATAGATTTGTCATCTTAAAAATCATATCTAAAATTAATTCTATCTCTATTATGATCATATTCATCTAAAAAATTATATCTAAAATCAACTCTATCTCTATTATAATATTAAAAAAATGATATATCTATAAAATATACATAAAATTTTAACTCATATGAAGACTAACACAATTATATAAGATTTCGATTAGTTACACATAAATAATAAAAGTATAATTATAATATTACACTGCTTCTTAAAAACTAAAAAGGCATGCAGAAAAGAACGGATTAAAATTGATGGGTGGATGCCCCTATCAATCACTGTGCTGTGATTTTTGCATGTGAATTCGTTGGTACACGTAGCATTGATACATAAAAATAAATCAGATTTCCAGTGCAAGAATCTCTATCAATGTTGACTGAAGAGGTGTATAACATGGGGAAGGTTTTCACCGAGCTGTAGCACAGTTTTTTTGGGTAAGTATACAGTGTATTTTAAGCCTTCAGTATAGTCGTAAATCTCACTCTAAAATATCATATAAATTATCATAAAAAATTTTATAAAAATTGAGAATATGTGTTTTTCTATAATCAAGTAGCCTACGAAAATTCAACACAAAAATCAATATAAATTAGAAGAAATAAAAATAAGAAATTTCAGTGAATAGTAATTTTTATCTTTTATTTTCGTATTTATTTTTTAACAGAATTTGTCTTTTTTGTTTCTCCTCATGTGGATTGAATTTAGATTTGAAAATTTTTGAGATGATAGATTGATTTTATATCTAGGTTGTCAAATTTTTTGAGATATTTTCATAATTATTTATATGGTGCTTTAATATGGAATATACACGAATATTGAAGAGGTGTGATATACTAAATAAGCAGATTGCTGTACACAAGGATAGTTTCGTTTTGGTCATTTCTTGGTCTCCTTTTTTTGGGAGGCGAGGAGCGAGACATGTGAGCCCCTCCATATGCATGTGGTCTTCGACTCCGACTCGCCAAAAGACCTTTCCCCTTTCTTATTTCTCCTTTTTAGGCCGTAGATATCATCATCTTCTCCTCCCTCAAATCTATGCTTTTTTATGATAGGTTTTGCATGCGAAATACAGAGCCAACTCATTGCTTAATAAATCTTTCCTAACCTTGCTTATGTGTCACTTGGATTTACCTGTTTTTGCTGGTTTCATGTGGTCTAGGCTTTTCTTGGCACTTCACTTTATCATGCATCGTATCATCGTTATTAAAGAGAGCCTTATTCTTGGATCATTTTTTTTCATTTTTTTCTTTGTTTTTTAAGCAATTTCTTGGGGTGATTGCTTGTGTTGGGGCAACCCTGCAGCAGAAAGTTGGAGCAAGAAGTCCAATTCAAGATATGCTTTCATAATTAAGTTCCATCCCTTTGCCCCTTTTGCACTCAGTGGCTTAGTATAAACCTGCTAAGAACAGAAATGATTAACAGATAGATGCACTGAATTATATGTTCTTAAGATGTAAATTATGCAATAATTAATAACAATTATATGGCCCTCGCTGATGCTTTCGTTCTTGCCAGCCATTGGTGTGGATGCTCAAAATTAAGTAATGGGATCGCATTTCTTGTTGTCTCCCAAGCACCCCCTTACTTTGGAAACAAGCATTAATAATTTTGATGGTCTTCTGTTCATGGCAAGGAGACAGGATTAGACTATAACATGAAGGACTATCCTAGAAAGAGGTAGTTCTAAGCCTGTCTAATCATCGGTTTATTATTTACTATTTGCCCAAGTAAATGGCCCTACTTATATACACCACCTAGTCACATTACAGTTACAGATATACTTTTGCTAACTAAAAAAGGAGAAGCAGACATTAATTAGTCACTCTACTGACATTGACATGCTGCTTTTGGCACAATTAACTCGAGGATCCTAAGAGCACCCCGAGTGAGATTTTGTTGCACATTAACCCAAGGGAATGTACAATGTGATTATCTGACAATTCACCATTGGAACTAAAAAGCAAGGACAACCAAGATTATGAACTATCATAACTTTGTGTTTTTATACGACTCTAGTTGGTTAGACCCTGGGGTTGCCTTGAACTGCATCCAGAGACATACAGTAATTGACATGTTGCTGGATTCCTCATCTTTTGTGGCAATGAGGACTCAGAGCACTCTGTGCCACTGGTCACTGCCCTACCTACAGGCTACAGCAATGCCAATATCTAGAACAGTATTGAATTATTCAGAAAGTGCTTGTCACATCATACCCCATCGGCTATACGCGCGCCTTTTCAGTCCACTGGTGATATTTATCTGTCCAAAACTCCAAATGGAGTAGTTTAGTACAACAGTGGGTATCTACAAATTCTAGTACACAGGAGTCACGTACGATGTGTACAATGGTCGTGTGGCTGCAGATGTTACACACTGCTTTCTGGCTGTATAGGCCTTCTGTGCCATGGCTGCCTGTGAGCCTCAGAAGTGCCACGACTGCTTGCTCTCCTCTCACACACTTGCAACCGAAAGCTTCTCTTGCATCCCCATCACAGCATAGGTGGCAAACAAAATAAAAGACTTTCTTCTCCCTTGGAAGCAAAGAGACTTGCTTTCCTTACACAAATGCCTAATCATCGAAACACTGATAGTTAAATCACATATGTGAAGGTAAATTTTGGTACCCTGCCAATTTACCTGACATGCACCATCATGTCCATCAAGGACTGATTGGTTCCTGCACAAATTCCAGAGTGCCATTCTTTTCATGAGCTGCTTTTTGGCCCTTAGCTTTTGCTTTCCCTTTGGCTTGGACTCTTTGAATCATTTCTTCCTCTCCTACAATTAAAACTACTCTTTAGGATCATGTGGGTGTTACTAGTAGGGGGTGTGCATGGTTGTGGGTGGCCACTCTTTTGAGGTGCCCAAACATGATTCTGGGATTATTTTTGGTTGCGCCAATCTTGCAGCCTTCCCTTCCCCGTCAACTGTTGAAGCCTCTCTCTTCTGTCATGTCTTTGTTTTTCTATAGGAGTGTAGCAGCCTTTCCCCAGCACTCTTTTTGTTCCTCACCTTTTCCTTTTGCTCACCCCCCCACCCCCACTCTCCCCCCCCCCCCCCCCCCCCCCCCCCCCCAACACTCCACCACAATGCCACCACCAACTCATCTTAGAGATCTCACTTTTGAAGCAGCCACTGCCTTTAAGTAATAGATGTAGAGGCAGCCTGGCTATGTCCATCCTGTAGGTTCTTCCATGATGCCATTGCCTTAGCCAAGTCAAATTGCTAGTTTCTTGGCTGCAAGGGAGTACTAGCGCTAAGGTCAGTCTTTCTTCAGTTCCTTTTCTTTTCAGCTTTCTTGTTTGATCAGACATAAGGAATAGAAGCAGTGAAGATACTGAAAAAGCTAGTGCCAGTGTGTAACTAGTTCTGTAGGACTTTGCAGTGTGATTCTTGATCTATTCTGAGACTTCCATCATTGTTCATGCAGTTGTCAATTTGTCATAGTTCCAAAAGTAGTCTACAAAACATTCACTTGTTTTCCCTTTCGTACTGAAATGTTTACCAATCTGAAACTTGACAAGTAGAGCCATTTCTTCCGCAAATTAGCCTATAAGAACAAACAAAAATGGAGCTAAATCCTGTGGCAAATCTGGTCCTTTACATGCTGCTTTTGGCGTGTACAGATTAAAGAAGTTTCTGCAAACAGCCGAATAATCACCCACCATGGGAGAGTTTGGGCAGAGGTCAAGGCCATGGACCTGGGACCCCACCCCGTCAGAACCGGCGGCGGTGGTGGCAGCCGCCGCTGCCCATGATGGCAGGGACGACGCCTCCACTCTCAAGGACTTCGGCACGTCCATGGACGCCATCTCCTTCGGGTTCGCGGCCACCGCCATCCTCATCTCCATGTTCCTCCTCATGGCCATCTTCGAGCACCTCATCAAGCCCAGGGTCACTTCTCCGGACAGCGCCCACGGGCCGGCCCACCCGGACGACGGCCGGTTGCCCGACAAGCTCCGGAATTCGCCCAACGCAAGAACCTAAACCATATCAACTTTCCGTTCTTGCAACATAACATATCAATTTCTTGCTACAATCTCAATGGTTCCGGCAATGTTCAGGTGGAGGCGATGCTGGCGGCGGACCTGTCGGTGCTGATGCCGGGGCAGCGGTATCCGACGTACCTGGCGCAGCCAGCGCCGCTGCAGTCGTGCCCCAGGGAAGGGGTGCATTGGCCACCCCATGACCACCACTCCTTTATGCCCCCATAAATTCTCTGGAAAGTACTGTTGATGCAAGCATCATACATGTCGTCGTGTTGTTGTATAGCGGAGAGGTTGTAAATGCAGTTCAGTGACGTACGAGAGGTGGTGGACGGTTCTGCTTGGCCGTTGTTCACATCATGCATTGTCGTTTCAAAATCCGTAGTGGTGCAAAATTCTAAAATGTACGTCTTTTTAGGCCATTATAATGTGGGGATGAGGTACGGATATTTCTGCCTCTTTTTACGTAAGGGTACTTGAGGACGGCCTTGCTAAAAGCTTTTCTCTTTTGTACTGGGTCGAGAAAAATTTTAAGGGCATGCTACTACTCCATTACTATAGTTTGGTTGGCCCTGCAGTAAGGGGCTGGAGTACGGGCGTAACTTGCGCAACTCGGAGCTAAAAAATACGAGCATGCTAATTTACACATGAATTATCCAAGACCCGTGTTGAAATATAGGAATGTGAATTTGTATGTAGATTGTCCAATGGGGCTTTGGGTAGTTCGGATTGAGGCGGAGGTGAAAGAAGATGCGCCTTGGTTGTAAAGGCTGTTTTTTGCAAAATGAGCTAGTGGTTAATTTGCCTCAATTCAAGCCATTCAGAGACCTGATGAGATTGCTCATTTTGCTAGTTCGTATTTCATACTGGAAGGCATGTTTGCACCTAATGGACTGATACATCGCCATCTGCAGGACAACCCAACCTCGCCTTTGGGCCATCGGTTGCTTATTCCGTCTAAAATGCAATCATGCAATTACCATTACGAAAAAAATCGATGGATATCCGAACAAATGTGATCAAGTCGTGACGCATAACCGTCGGGTTTTTTTAGCCCAAAATTCGTAGAAGAAAACGTTATTTTGTGGCATGAAGCGAATAGCAAGCAAAAGTGCCGTACCCGGCACCACACTGCGGTCTATCTCTTTTTGTCCGTCAGACGTGTCTAGAATCAGAGGAGAAATCTCTACTTTCTGTCACCTTTTTGGGTCAACATGCATAGACTTGCAACCAAAACGCCGAGGTTGGAGATTTCAAGTCCAAAGTGGCATGTGAGTTCCCATTACAGCTAACCAAAGCTAGAACAATTCTGTACTGATTCCAGTGACGGAAACCTGAACTGATGTACTGCTAACCAAGGATTTAGGTCAACATTTTTAATCACCTGGATCATGTGCTCATACAATAAACTTCCGTTAAAAAAACAGTAAACCATTTCAACACATCTCATGTAGTACACCACTAATTAATTCCTGCTGGCACCAAATCACCAAATTGTGAAAACAAAAAAAATTGATATCATTTAGTCATGGCCACTAATCAATCAATTATAATCTAACCGGTAAGATACTCAAATATCATGTCTTACGGAAAAGATGTCCTTAGCCCCAAGGATCGTTTAGGATTTAAATCTTAAGGTGTATAGATTATGACTTTGAAGTCGTGTGACCTGCACACCGACAGGTGCATTACCCCTGCACCTGCGCCACATCAAGGCCGGTGATCCATCAACGTCCACACCCTTTGATTCCTAGGCCCGAATGAGTTTGGCCGTTCGTTTCTTCCGGTCAAATTGGATGCTTCCACGGGCTTTATCCGCTGAATGACTCATCATTTTTGCCTCAGTACGGTCACATCTCTAAACTCGAATTTTCCAAACAAAAAGTCACAAACAGTCGGTGATCTCGCACACACTCCATCCACTCCACTTCTTTGCAAACCTAAAAATCCACAGTTTCCAGTTTCCACACGTACCAGATCCACCACACAAGTTAATTTGGTAGGAGACATGAGTGGCTATGCCAACCTCACCTCCTCCCCTCCATTGGCGAATGGTGCAGCGGCGCCCGTCGCCGAGGAGTCCGGCACATGGAAGGGGGTGGCCGTAGGAGCGGTGACCCTGGTCAGGAACTTCTCCTCTGCCTCTCAGAGGTTCAGGGCCGTGGAGAGGGGCAAGCATGGCCACCATGGTGGCTTGCAGGCTGTGGTGAGGAGGGCCTTCTCCATGAGGAGGCAGTCTTCTTCCAGCCTTGTAGAGGGATACTGGAGGATCCATGACATGGATGGTGATGGTGATGGCGATGCAGTTGATCAGGAGTTGTTTGAGGAGGAAGAGCAAAAGAAGGGAGAGCAAGTGGAGGATGCAAGAAGCAAGGAGGACGAGGGAAGGAGGAAGAAGAAGAGGGGTAATATCTTGAAGGCGTGCAAGAAGCTTCTTGGATTCTAATCAACTTTTTGAGTTGTTACAATAAGCAATGTTTTAGTACTTGTTTGATGGTTTTTTCTTGGTTTTAGTTTTGTTTTGTTTCTGACGAAAGTTACGTAGAAAATTTCTTATGTGTAGAAAGATATCTCGAACTATTGCATCTTGTAGAGATGGTTTCGGATATTTAGCACATAAGAAAATTTCTTAAGCATTTTTTGTGCGTCTTTGTTTGATCCGGAAGAACATGAGGCGTGTTGTTGTATGCATGTGCCTCGAGAGAGATGCTTGGGGCATGGCATGTGGACCGACTTGTTGCAGGACATGCATGCGCGGTCATCGCTGACCGGTCTATGCTGGCTTCTGTGTGGTGAAGGAACCTCTGGGTTTTTGTTCTAGCCAGGCGAACACGGGAACGGGACGATCAAATGTTTAATTTGACGTCGGATTCAGGGCCTTTGTACGAAAAAATAAACCAGATTTTATCCATCCCAGACCAGTGCCACGCCCTCGCCGCTGAGCCTACCACGGACGCGGCGCCGGCCAAGTGTTGGAGCGGAGCCGTTGCGTTTACTTGTGACTTCTCGCCCGTCATGTCTTACGTTATATGGCCGAGTGGCCGGGCACGTCCGCAAAGAGCTTGTATTTGTCGGCCTTACTCGAACTCGTTGATGTGTGCGCGACGACGATGAGGTTGAGGTGCCTCCGGTTCCAGCTGTGGGCGCGGCCGTTGGGGTATGGCACGGTTCGTTGTTGTCAAACTTCATCAGATGCCCTGTTGTGTGCACGAACTACACTAGTGTTTTTTACTGCATTAATCCAGAACAAGTTTCGTTGTGTGAACGAACTACACAACAATATTTGCTTTTGTGGTCCCGGTTGCAGTACTACGCATACGTGTGAATGCACCTCCGTTTGGCGAAGAATGCTGCTCCATGTAATAATAAAAACTTTCCGCAATTTATTTTAACAAATAATGTCAATTTTTAGTAATTCTTAGGTATAGTTTTTCCAGAGATACCTCTATTAATTACTCCTCATATGCTGGATAGAATTAAATCTCTTTTCAAAAATTATTTAATTAGTGAGAGAACCAAATGACATTTTATGTTTTATCTTGTGTAGGATGTGTACGACTCCACCTACATCTCTACTCATGCACAGCCTCAGTTGTACTCTCATAAATTGCATTCTTCAGATACAAACAACTAGCTCTTTCAAAAAAAAAAAACACGAAGCATAGTTAATAACCCAACTCGTACAAATACGCATGATCCTACACGAAAACACCACATATTCCTAGTCGTCCTCTGATTGACAAATAAAGTGGGTTTGGTTCGGTACTTTACAATTCAGATTATAGAGCGCAAGAGGTAAAATTCGCGGGCCCCACATGCAGCTAGAGAGGCAGCCGCCAGGCGAGAACCCTGGCCAGACTCCAACGTGACTCCACAACAATACCTACCGTGCGCCATGAAACCATCCCCTTCTCGTATTACTGCAACTGTTTCTCTTTTTATTATTCTCTCCCGCATCTCCTCTCTTTTCCCTCCCCCCTCTCTCGTCTCTATACCTCGAGCCATATCAAAACGCCATCCCGATGCTTCTTACCTCGCTATTCCCCTCTTCATTGGATCCCGGAAAGCAATTAGCCCCATTGGAGTTGGAAACCACAGGAGATTAGGCTTGGAATTTAGTTAGCTCGAGCTCGCCATTACGACGACCAGGTTGGTGGTTAGGTCTGGGCGCTTAATAATTCGAGCCCTATTCGGTTTATATTTCGATCGGGTTTCTGCTTCTGTTGTTGGCGATGGAGCTTATGATTCCTTTTCTCTGGTTCTGATGCTTAATTCGAGTCCAATTTAGGTTTGCTTCGCGGTGTTTGTTTTGGTCTTGTTGTGATAGTTTGTTTGTGCTTAATTTCAGCCCTAGGTCGTTTTTGTTCCCATTTTTCGCTCGCGCGGGTTGGAATTTTTTTATTGGGTTCCGATTTGTGATTTTTGAGTTATTCTATTGGTTGAGCAAAATTTGGGGTTTTCCCCTCGTTTTTGAGGGGATTGCTTTGGTGCCTTTTATTGGATAATTGGAGATGTCTTACGCTTAATTTTGATCCAAATTGGGGTTCCTTCGCTGTTTGGATTTCTGCTGAAGCTAAAATATTGGTGTTTTGGAACTGGTTTTTGCGTAACGTGATTTCTCTCGTTTCACAGATAGAAGCAAGGCGACGAGGGATGGCACCATATGCACGTCGTGGTGCAAAAGACATGGGTACGTATATTTGAGGATTCGATGCTTTATTTAGATCCAATGCAAGGCTATATCAGTTCGGGTTTTGGGGTCCCATGCTTAACTATGGCTCTAATTGGGGGTTCCGATTGGTGCCGCAGCTAAAAACGTTGTGTCGTTTGGAACGGCTGGTGCTTTGTAATTTTGAGGTTGAGGCTTCCTTCTCCTCGATTTCTGCTTGGAATGTTGTTAGTTTCGGCAATACGTTTTCTTGTGATCTTATTTTGAGGTTATTGAACTTAATTTTGATCCACCTTAGGGTTTTCTGTTTCTGGGTTTGGTGCTACAACTTAGATTTCCCCCCCTGAATAGGATATAATACAGCGCTTATGGTAACTACGTTATTTTAATGCTTCCTTATTTTGGAGTTGTTTGACATGGAGTTGAGTTTTCATGACTAATTTTTTGCGATTTGATGCTTCATTTGGTTGAACAGGGGCTATTTGTCTGCTTCCCATTCTTGTCAGAGCTCAAAAAGTTTTGCTTTTGTTAGATGGTGCTTTGATTCTCTCCTTGCTCCTATATAGTGATCCATGGTGTTTAATTGGTATTGCATCTGAATAAGTTCTGTGTATTGCTAATTTGAGTGGGCGATTAGATTTTGACTCAATTGGAAATTTTGATACTTGCTTAGGCTTTACTTGCAATGACGTGACCTAAATATTTGCACCTTTTTGGGCAAAGACAGGTGTTGTCAAGGTGATGCATCGACATGTTTGAAGTACTTGTCAGGTGTATTGGTGACAAGCTGTTGTATTGAGGTAATTCAACCACACTTGGTGAATTATGTCTATTTTGTATTGTTTTGTTATGGGTGATTTCACACAGTTAGTTTTGGAACCTTTGGATTGCTTGCTGTTGTTTGTTGATTGAAGCATGGGATAGTTTTTTGGTTGTGTGTGAATATTCATTATGTTTACAGTTTAATTTCAATGTTTCTAATCAAACAAGCACCTATTAGTATATATGTGGTTTGTTTCACTTTAATTTGACGCAGCTAATGGTTTTAGGTGTACGTCATCTTAATGGTTGATGGGTTTTGTCTCTCACGCTCATTATGTGTATTGTTTTTCTTTTGTCCTTGCTAGGAGCAAATGTAGTGCTTATTTTGGATGAATGTTGATACTTCCGTAGTTTAATTTGAGGAATGAATCTAGTGAAGTGGATCAGCTTCCTTATTTGCCTATAGCGTTAGTCTGTATGATTTCATGGAAGTTTGTAGTCATCAATAATTTGTTATACATTTCAGGCACTTCCTTTACACTTCTATTTACTGATTTTGTAAAATTCAAGATATGATTATGTGATTCTGCATTTCTGCTGATGTTTCCATGTTCTCAAACATGGTTGACTGGTTGTAGAATGAGATGTTTTTAGATAGAAATAATCAACTGTCACAAAGTTAAGCTACATATGGATGTATCTGTTGAATCATTCATCAGAGAACTCTCTGTTGAACAGAGTTTTGTGGTGAATGATTTAACAGGAGCATATTTGGCTTTAGAATATATGCATATATGCCTTGCTGAGCTCATATCAAGATGGTAGCATCGAGCAACTATTAGATGAAATTGGGCTATGAAGCAACTCTGCTTCTCTTTTCTTTTCTTTTTTCAGAGCGACTCTGCCTTGCTGAATAAAATTGGCTTACTTCAGATGACTTCAGATTCATCATGAAGAAATAACAAAGAGTGCTAATAGTACCACATTTTTTGGCCACTTGAAATCCCACCTCTACGTTAAGAGGATTTCATGCCTTTGGTGTTACATTTTGTTTGTGTTTCTTTGTTTCACACCAAATTCTTTTTTACTATTCTTTTGTGCTGACTGTTAGCAGAAGTTTACAGTTGATTTTTCATGTTGTCTCTACTAGAACACTACTAGTTTGTTGTTTCTCATTGCATAACTTGCCTATTTTGAAATATATACTGCTGCTTTTCTTTTGGGTATTGACATGACGTTACTGGTAAAATTGTTGTTCCTTTATTTTTCATGAAACATTGTTCTAATAGCATTGAATGGCCTGCACCATTATGAAATGTTGCATATTCTTGAAGTACTCAGTATCCATGTTACTTGTTCTCAAAATATGTTTCATAATTTCCATCAAACGACTATGCATTGCAATTCTCAGGTTAGTTCATATTCAATTAGATCTTTAGACCGATGCCACCTTTGCCATCATTCAAAAGGATATGTGGAAAATGCATTGGCATCCAAATTTTTTTTCTTTTTGTTTTTTCTTATATTCACTGGTCAACCGGTAAACCTATATACACAAATTGCTGACAATTGCAACTCTCCCATTAATGTCCTTTTATCTACCAGAATTCAGTGATGAGCATATCAGCTCACTGTATTGGTTTTGTTCCTCTTTTTTCTTGTTGAAGTATATTGTTCTTTCTCGGTAGAATCCCTCATAATGACTGTTCCCCAGTGTACATAGATATAGTCCAATAAAGTAAATGCCTCAGATGGCTTGTGTTAGCTGTAGATTGCACATTGTTCCTAAATAACCTGGCTCTTCGACTTTGTTGCTTCAACCTTTGATAGAGTTCATCGAATTTGATAGCCAGTCTTGAATATATTGCCATCTACTTGATGTGATTGATTTAGTCAGCATTTATGACCAAAATTTTGTCATAAAATTTTGTCAGCACCAGATTCTAGTGTATGATAACTTTCTTGTGTTAAGTTTCCTCTAGTGAAATTATTATAATGGAAGTTGTTAGTGAATTATCATTTGGCATTCTAACTAGTAATGACAAGTATTAGTCATCTTTTACTGTACTCTTATCATGCTGCATTGATATCATTAGTACGGGTGAATAAAATTCAATGAACTGAACCTAACTGAACTGTCCAAATGGTTCGTTTATTTTGGTTTGGGTGTTTTGACTCATATTTGTATTATTTTGAATTCGGTATTTGGTGTAGTCCCAAAATTGAATTAAGTCTTTTGTGTCTTTGTACTTTGCCGATAAATATTATGTCTATCTCTATGTATTGTCAAATAGGTAATGAACATGTATTGCCACCTTTTTTTTTTTCTTGTATTTTGTACTATAGTAAAGAAGTACCATTGAGTAATATTTCCAGATGGACTTAAGTTATATTACTGTTAAGTTGTTAATATGAGATCGGTCATTACTCTAAGATAGCTTATATCATCTTATCAACATGTAACATGGGATGTTTGGTGATAACATGTGCTAGGTCTAACATTTATCATTTAATGCTTTTTACTATAATTTGTCATTATATTTGGGTTTTCAACCAATCCCCTTAGTTTTTTTGGTTTGGATTTTATAACCAACATTACCTCCGATGTATATCAGCCTTCTATTGGGTAGCAACATTAATCTAGGAAATTGCATTTATAGGTTAATAATAGAAATGCTCAACTTAGATACATCTTGCTGTTCGATACATAATTATCTAGCATTAAAAGCGTTTGATTGTTCATGTGTAGTTTTAAACTAAGCTTAGCAATCTCTATTATGTTGTGCAGATGCAAGATACTGTCGTGAGAGGATGTACGACAAAGGAGAATAGATTGACATCATGTCACTGGTCAGAAAAACAAGGATTCATTAGCAACTTGAAGGTTCAGAAAGGCCTCATGTGCTCTCTCCCTCCCCTCCCCCCTCCATCCCTTCCCCTCTCTCTCATTATGTACATTTCACTACACTATATACAGTCATCCAACCGTTGCCAAACGCCCGAATTTGCCTGCACCCGCAACAGATGTTCCTATCTCATCCTTGCACCTCCCAGCTGTGCTAACCTCCATTCTTCCACCACCACTGCTGCCGCTTCCACCAGCCCGGCCTTTCCATTTGCGTGGGCTAGTACACTTCCTGCAGATAAATTTTTCAGGGACTTCCTCAAAATCACTTATTCCTGAGCACCTGGTGTGCTGCCAGACCCCACAGGAGTCACACGCCATCATTCTCTCACCATCATCATCCTTGGCACCACAGATGCAGTCCACCGTCCAGTTCTCCAAACCCCTCTCCATCCTGAATTGTACAATTCTCCGGTGATCCCCAGTGCAGCGTCCTCTGACCCGAACAAGCTGGCTTGCACCCAGCACGTGCTTTACCAGTGTTGTGTCACTGAAGTTTGGGAAGTCAGGTAGCTGTTCGGCCTGAAAGCTCTGGAACATAAGGTACGTTTCTTGAAAAGCCCTTGCTGCCTGCAGTTTCAGTTCAACAAGGGTAGCACTCGCTGGTAAAAGCACAAGCTCTTGTGGGGGAGCCGTGTAGTCCTTTGGGTGGTCAAGCAATTCAATGGTGCACCTCACAGAGACCAGAAACGGGTTTAACGGTCCCTGCAGAGCATGTTTATCATAATGTTTGATGAATTGCTTGCAGTCGAGGATCTTTGCTGCTGCACTGTGTGCGGCCGCGCACACCACCTGTGGTTGTGAAGATAGCATGGTTTCTGGGTTTAGTAGAGCATCATAGAGAAATCTAAGATCGTGGAGGAGGTGCTCAACAGAAGGTCCAAATGTAGCTGTGTAAACCGGTGAATTATTGGATGCAGCTTCCAGCCTGTTTGGCATGAAGGTCAAGATGATTAGCTACTGAAGTTTGGCAACCGGAGTAATATACCAGACACAACACTCACCTGTATTCAATTGCACTTGTTTCAGCATTGCATCGCACAGCAACAAAAAGGCCATCATCGATCAGTTTGCCACCCAATCCTCTAAGAGAATAATCAAGGAGCTCCTGTGAACTAACAGCCTTGCATGCGGCTCCCCTGAGTGCACGCCAAGACACCCACCGCCCAGTTTGGACAACTTGAAGAACCTTGACCATTGCAGCCTCAGCCCGATCAATATCCTTCCTTGTCCACATACAAAGCACATTGGAGGCAACCTCTTTGTTCTCATCTGTTGTGGGTTTTGAAGTGTCAGAGTTCTTGTGTGCTTCATGAAGAAGGCGCATTATGAACCGGAAGAGGTCCCGCACAGTCATGAGTTGGCGATCAGAGAGGGCCCAATACAAAGCAATCGTGTTCTGCAATGGGGTTCTAGTTGGTTTACGATGTGAGGAGTACAGGGATAGATTTATATGTGAAAGCATGTCCACCGCCTCTTGGTAGGTATCAGAGGTAAGAGCATAGCTACCAGCTCCAAACTTGTATCCCCATTCGCCATACCATGGATGACCACTGGTGATGGCATGCAGCAGCCTGTAGTCCATCCCATACTTCTTAGATATGTCCATGACAGTGACCTTCCTGCAAAAAAGGGCAATTGTCTTTTTTCAGTCGTCAGGTTGATTAGAGCTTCATAACAAGGTAATTCCCACCAAACTCATTTCTACAAGGTTACGATATGTTCACTGAACCAACCAAGAGTTTACTTACCTCACATGTAGCACCTTGCATAAGCGATCCCAAAAGCTCATTATATCGCGGCCAGTAAGGTATTTTGAGCCACCTTCATGGCCATTAACCCTGAGAAGGTGGCCATAGCCATTAGTGTGAACCACAGCATGCAACAAGTGAGAGGAGTCTTCCAGATGCAGGTATCCGCACTCTTCCAACTCCTCGCCCTCCATGTCAAAGTTGCATAGGAGACACCTGGGCAAGATATTGCATTCATTGTGAGAAAACACGCCAATTAGCATTTGGGAGCATCACCAAAAGTACACTACACACATCTAAACCAGACCTCAACAAAGCTACTCGATCAAAGTTTCTTTTTGGAAATTCTGTTTCTTTCTATGCAGCCGAGGAATAGTTATAGAAAACCGAAGAATTTCTGTACTTTCATCAGTAAAAATTCAGCATCCATATATGATCTCTTTAACCTGGAGCATCATCACGATTAAAAACTACCTGCATGTAGATACATGGACTGCTGAAGAAATCAAATGCCAACACACGCTGCTAACAAGAGAAATTAACAGCATTACACAAGATTTTATCAAGCGCATCTACGTTACCATGTTACCGTTGCCATATCAAACCCAGTTATTTCAGTTATGCAACTAAATGTTCTGAAACTAACAATGTTTGTTCCTCCCACCTTGATTCTGCAGTTGACATGGGAGTCCCGCAGCGGAGGCAGCAGGTCCTGCGGCAGCCGGACATCTGATTGCTGTCGTTCTCAATGATGAAATGGTACCGCTTCCCGCAGACCGGATGCCCACTCCATCCTGCAATAGAAAGGCATCAAAAACGCCAATACACCCGAATTCAGCCGAAGAGCTTACATTCAAGTCTACAAGACAGCGAAGTGACCAATAATAAATTGTCAAGAAAAATTGTAATGCAATACGGAGTATGCAATTTTTCAATAATTATTAACAGAAATTTCTTCAATACTCCAAAAGCAGAATTTAAACACGAAAACAAAAGAGAAAATCAAAACAGGAAAATAAATAAACACCTACAGCCTACTTCTTATGAATATTTAAAAATTATAATTTTCTAAAAAATCATAACACAAACGGGAAAAAGGAGAGAAACAATTTAATTTGCAGATTAAAAATAAAAGAACAATTTTACATAAGATATTTTATAGAACAAAATAAATGAAAAGGAAAGCAACTCACCTACGACTCTGCACTGATCACAATACACAGATCGCGATCGGAGCACGTCCTCCTCCACCACGTTCAGCTCAACCGCACCTCCGCCTTCCTCCTCCCCATCCCCCTCTCCGCCAACCCTGAGAGACACCCTCCACGTCAGCAGGTGCGGCGGCGCGGCCGCCGCCGCCGGCGAGAAGATAGACGGCAGCGGCAGCAGCCGCGCGTGCCTCGCCAGGAAACCCCTCACCGCCTCCCTGAACGTACCCGCCGCCCCGCCGTCCCCTGCCGCCGGGAACCCTGCGAAGTCCCTCGCCTCCCCCCTCGTCCGCGCCCTCTTTAGCGGCCGCCCGTTCACCACCATCTCCCACTCCGCCGTCGGATCGGCTCAGATCTGTCCTCCTCACCGTCGTCGTCGAACCAGATCGGAACCCGGGTTAGGGTTTGCGGCGGCGGCGGCTGCGAGATAAAAGAGGAGGAGCAGATGGGGTCGATTCCTTCGAGGGGAAGCAGCCACCCGGTACACCAGGTCTTTGTACGCCAGAACGTCGAAATAAACCGTGGGGCCTACGTGGTAGGGTGGGGTGTAGGGTGGGACGGGTGTATGGGTTTTGGGCTGGGATGGGTTCGTCAGGTCGTGGCAGGGAGTTAACCAGGGTTAAGCGTGGCGTCGGGTTGGTGGGTGGTTGGGTTGGGGGCTTTCCGAAAAGAGAGCGGGAGAAAATGGGAGGGAATAAAGGGGCAGGGGCGTTTCCGTCATTTCGCACCCCTGCTTTGGGGGGTGGGGGGGGGGGGGCCGTCTGTGGGGCATCAACGTGGCCCTACGCGCTCCAAATTACTGAAATGCCCCCGTGACCTCGGAGTTTGAATGTATCTCTGATCTGTTTGACTATTTCTTTTCCGTTTGGTGCCTCCACGTGGATGCTGGACCCGAGCTGTTTGGTATTTCGGATCGTGCGATTTTGAGGTTTTTTATTCTTTTCTTTTGGAGAACAGTGCGATCCTAAGCTGGGCCTGTGGTTTTCAAGCGCGTGTTGGAGTGTTTTGTTTGGTTATGTATAGTGATTTTCAAAATGTTGAGATAATTATTAGTTGCCTAAATGATATGTTTTCTCACTTATTTATTATGTTGATTGGTAAATTCATACATCATCTCTATGTGTGCACATAAAAAAGAGATTTAAACAATATAATAATATAAAATTTTAGAGAAGTTAATGTTACAGTTCTCAAAACAGATATATTTCTGTTTTCTGGTTCCACTAGATTTCTGTGTACTCCTATATACTTTTTTTAAAATCTTGTATTTTAGTTTTCCATGTTTTTAAACAAAGCTAGTACACAGCCAAGTAGTTTTCAAAAATATCTGCCACTCTTTAGTAAAATTATTTCAGCTTTTCTTAACTCAATCGAGGTTCTATATCTTTGGTTCAGAGAAGTGTATATATGTGGATCTTCGTATAAAAAAGTTACACAGGTAAGAAAATAAGAACTAAAAACCTCCGAACACACATTATTCTCTAAAAATAACACGGAAACACACGGCGCCGTTAGAACAGGGCAGAAGCAGCAGCGAAGGGCAAGCCGGGAAGACAGTTTGGGAAAAGGACGCGTGGATGGACGAAAATGCCCGTGAAAGTTGAGACGAGAGCTGGTCTCCAGTTTCGCGAGACATCGCCGGGCGTCCGGTCGAATCCTCCAAAACTTTTGGTTTCCACTCCAGCCTCTTCGCGCCTATTCAGTTATCCTATTTGGAAGGTAACGTAATTAAAAAGGGAAAAAAAATAATTGTTTGATCGCGGATGTCGAGATGCTTATCTTACTTTTGGACCGAATTTAGAGGTGTCAGAGTTAGGACCCAAGGCTCAAGGATAAATTTCTATAAATCTTGGGTTATCTCTATTCTAATGGGAATCTCTCAAAGAGAGAGATCGAGATATCACACATGCGAAGAATCTTTTTATTTGACTAATATTTCAATACATAAACTCTTAAAGAAAAATAATGTGTCACATCATCAAATACAACACACAAATTTTATTTATACTTTTCATTCAAAAACAACTAAAAAAACCCAATTAAAATAATCTACAACCTGTTTTAGGCTGATAGGTGGGTCAAAAATAGATTAGACCTACCAATCAACGTCTTGGTTGTAAGAAAAGCGTGCATGGACTAGGGCCCACCATCCTTGTCACACTGCATTAAAATTTTAACTTTATGACTGACATGTTGGTCCCACTTCTTTTGGCCTCATGTGTCAACGTGTGTGTGCAAATGAACTAAGTACGTGCGGAACGCGATACTTCGTAGGTGCGCATGGGCTGTGAGCCCCACCATCTTCACCCTGCCAGACACGCCGAATCTTACTCTACGACAAGATATTGGTTCTACTTTTTTTAACCCTACTTGTCAGCGTCTGGTATACAAGTAAAGGAGATATACACAGAAGGCAAGGCGTCGTAAGAACATATGGGCTCACTCGTTTTGTGGGGGCCATCGTCCTTGATTTGTAGTACGCACCCTATTTTGTCCTAGTTCCCGCTCGCTCTGCTCCCACCTAGATGTGTGCAAGTTTTGATCAACAATGAGTGGTGGCCCCCATAAAACGCACCCCCGAGAGCTGAGTCGTGCTCCGACGGAGCTGTTTGGCTCGATGTGCGCTTGTGGGACCCATAAAAAAAAAGACGTGCAACTGCCACTCTCCACACGTCTATGTCTCGTTCACGCGCTCACATGAACCAAGCTGGCAGCTTACGTGGAGGTGCTCACCCATGAAAAAAGAGCCATTGAAAATAGCCTTAGCCCGACTTAGAACATAGAAATTCTATAAAATTTTTGGTAATCCCAAATAATTAGAGCATTATCTGTTTAGTTTATTTTGAAATGAGAAATATCACTAAAAACTCCTCTACTATCACTATTTATGCAATCAGCCTCCTCTATTTTAAATTGAAATTATAAATCATTTGCTATTCAGATAGAAGCAATTAGGTTTCTTAGTTCAATTCTATGTTAATCTAATATATAATAAAAACAAATGATATAGGAGGCACCATATTTGCTTAAGAGATAGAACTTCTCACATTAATCCTAAGAAAAAGAAAAAATATAAAAATTCCTATATTAATGGAAAAAGAAAAAGATCTTATTCATTAATTTGGTAGGACATGGTTTCCTCAACAATACATAACAATTATAAGGATTATATTCAAATACTAATTCCTAAGATAATAAAGAATCAGGATCTAATTCATAATTTAGTTGGACATAGTTTCATCAACTATGCATATCAATGATAACGAGTTAAAACTACTTCCTCAAATTTAGAGTACAATTCGAATTACACACAGTAAGATATCTCTACACACACTCAACATGGTGGCTGCAGTAAATTGGGAGCAACACGCTCCATATGGTACATCCTCTATCTTTTCTGCTATGGTATAATGGGAAGTACTTACATGATATTTTTATAGCTTATGTTTCCTTTTCTTTTTATTTTTGTAGCTTAGAATTAATTGCAATAATACGGTTCTTATAAATATAATTACTTAGCATGTTTGTGATATGCTTATAAGTTATAATAAATGTGCCGTCTACGGTAAGTGTGTGTTTTTTTTCTCCTCATTCCGTCTTATCTTTTACTTTGAAATTTTTTTTTACATTCTACATATTTGTCCAAAGAATTAGGTGGGACCCCGCACGTTGTCACGGATATTAACGAAATAGATTTGTAAATACTAAGATATAGTATTTACAAATTTTTTATGACTTGAGATTATGAAGTTAAAACAATTTGATTGATATAAATGGATTGTCAATCGGAATTATATATGAGAAGATATTATACTATATTATATTTTAAGATATATAAGTTTAGTTGATTTTGATTTTATCGTTTTTGAGTTGCAATTACATTGGTTCGTATGGAATATTAATTGGAGTTATAGATCAAAACATATTAATTGTGGAAGAATTTGAGAGTTAAACTGCACTGAATTTAATTGTATTTGTGTACGACCAGGACTTCACAAGATACGACCAAGTTCTTCTTTTTTAGTCAGGCGCCCAATTTTGCACTCTGAAATAGTCAGCTTTTTTACTATGGCGACCACTTTTTTTATTGGCGGAGTCAAGACTTTTACTATCCTGAGCAAGTATTTTTTTGGACGAAACGATCAAGGACCGCTCTTTTTCCAGTGTTGGCATTAATTATTTCGTAGTTAGTGCTGTTGAATCTTGAGCCCTCTTGAGCCCTAATTAGGGTTTTGGTGATCAATGACACCCGAAATACACGTGATTAACCTTTCTAATTGAGATTTATGTCAAGACGTGGTGGAAATGGTACAAAAGCGAAAACTGAAGACCGTCAAAACCTCTCGAAGCGTGGACAACGACGAAACTCGAAATGAGGGCAAAACAAAAAAACTTGGTGTAGTACGCACGCTTCTTCTTTTTGATATTTTCTAGTTTTTAGATGATCATATTATTAAGAGGGGTCTTAGCGCAAGTATTTTGATCAAACACATTGTTTTGAACCAAAATTATATTTGCATATAGCCCAACATTGATTGAGTGAAAATTTCTAAGTCCTATTTTCGTTTTGCACAGATCGGACATTATTTGTGATGAGCGGACATTGTGCGGCCAGTACAAAACTCATTAAGCATTGTGCAAAATGAAACCAAAGACAAATGGATCCGTCCGACTATATCTGTCCGGAGTTGAGCGGACATTGTTTGCCATGTACAAATCCTGTCTTGGGCTAAAACTCTAAAAGTGAACCAGACATTTGCATCTGTCCAAGACTTTTGTCCGGACAAGAGATGATTTGTCCAACCTTAACAAAAGTAGCTGAACGGTAACTGATACATTTGCAACTGTGTGTAACGGTCACTATTTACTTACACTGCCCAGACATTGTCCGGCATGGCCAGATAAAGTATGGTCTGTACAAAAATAACTCAATTTCTTGCAAACGGCTAGTTTTCTTGTGTGGGTTATATATATCTCAACTTGGCTAACATCTTATAAGTCCAACAACTCAGAAATTTCTTTGCAAAAGTTAGCCAAACCTCTTGCAATCACTCTCTTGCATCTAGAGCTAAGAATTGAATCAATTTCTTGAGAGTCTTTGAGAAGAGAAGTGATTGAGCCATTTGCACTTGCATCATTGTGTTTTCAAACTTTGTGTTTTGATCAAGTGAAGTGTTAGACTTGTTACTCTTGGTGATTGTCGTCACTTATACGACCCGAAAGGTCCGGCAATTTCTCCATCGACTGTGTGTGTCGGAGAGGCCCGACGGTTGGGTGTAAAGACTCGGAGCTCGCTTATCCAGAGAGGAGAAGGGCTACTCTTAGTGGAATCGATGCGATACTCTTGTGTACAATGCTTCAACGAAGACTAATGGAAATCGACAAGTTTCCGACACCTCGGGATAAAATTTGATCGCTCTTGGTTATTTCTATTACTTGTTTTTCATTCCTACAAGTTCTTACATGTGAATTATCACTAGAGGATTGCAAAATTTGCTTTGTGCCATCATCTAGATTAATTGTGTATTAATATTGCAAACTAGGACTTGAGTTTGCCAAGCAAGACTAAAATTTGAAAAACTGCCTATTCACCCCCTCTAGTCGACATCCTTCGATCTACAAGTGCTAGTCGAGACAGTAAATTGCTTGTGTTGGCAGTAATTTTCTGGGGTGATTCTCTTGTTATGTCTAGTCGAATTAGGAATTTGCGGGTATTGAGAAAATAGATTTGTAAAAAATATGGCGTAGTAGCAAAAAGACTTGATCGATTCAGAAAAAGATAAACATGGTCGGGACAGTAAAAAAACAGTGGTCGTACTAGTAAATATCTGGTCGATTGATTCTGGATTAAATAGTAAACTGTTCTTTTATGATGGTCGTGTTTTGTTTCTTGGCCGAATCAGCTGTCATGGCTTGTGGTCGAATGTGGTAAAACAACTCGATAGTACAAAACATGTGGTCGTGGTGCTTGGTCGAAGCGGCGGTATTGTTTTTGGTCGCATTTTTTGTTTTTTGGATGAATCAGCTGTCATGGCTTCTGGTCGAATCAGCAAACAATGTGGTTGTTTGATGAATTTTTGTAATAAAAAATTAATTAAAAAACTCCCATATGACCAAAAGGGCTAAAATAGAAATACATCTATATTTGGGCTTTAAAAAATGATCAAAAAACTGGTCAAAATTGGACTGGTCAAACCCGGTCAAAATTGAATTGGTCAAACCTGATCAAACCCGGTCAACAAATTGATCAAAATTGGACTGGTCAAACTTGGTCAACAAACTGGTCAAACCTAGTAAAACCGACATGCAGCCCCTGTTCGAACATGATTTATCTCTAAATTTTCTTTTATTTAAATAAGTAAAAGTATATCTCCTATTCAAATTCAAAAAAGGGAATAATCTATCTTTATCCTTTTATTTAAATAAGAAAATATATCTCCTATTCGAATTCAAATCCCTAAATATCTCCAGTTGTTAGATGGTTGCAACTAACCTGGAGCCTCTATAAATAGAGAGGGGGTGCTCTCCTTTTGGAGACACGCAGGTGTAACGCAGGGGCAAGGCAGGCAGACAGGCATAGGCACACAAGAGACGGGCACATGAGGTGAAGAGGGAGACGCACAAGAGTTGGACAGGTAGACGAACAAACAAAAAGGCGAACAGGATAAGAAAACCGGCGCAGGAGAAGCCCTGCTTTTCTTCCTCTATAGATCTACTTAGACAAGCTTTGAAAGTTGCTATGGGTGAGTTTTATTCATATGCATAGCATTCATTATACATCATACCGGAGATAGAGATCTCGTTCGTGGTGCCCATGCTAACTGGGAGAAGATCAATGATAATTATTTATCCAGAAGTCCGATCAACCCCAAATTTTTATGGTGAATACAGGTACAACATGTCCACCAAGTTTCAAGCTAATCAGAGATCTCTAAAGTCGAATTTAACCAGAAGAGAGGGTCTGCCCAGTGCCATTTCAGCTTGCCTGAACAGGAGAAGATCGGTGATAACTTCTCATCCAGAAGTCTAATTGACCCCAAATTTTTATGGTGAACAGGGGAGTATAGGTACAACATGTCCACCAAGTTTCAAGCCAATCAGAGATTTGTAAGGTTAAATTTGACCAGAAGAGATGCTCTGTCCAGAAGACGTTTCAGGTTGTCCCACAGGAGAAGATTGATGATAACTTCTCATCCAGAAATCCGATCGACCCCAAATTTTCATGGCGAAAAGTAGACTCATGGTGAAGAAACTCCTCGAATTGTCACCTCAATCCAAAGTAAAAAAGATCTCCAGAAGACCAATGCAAACAAGTTCTGTCTTGCTGACGAAGCCGGACACCATTCATGCCGGGTACTGATGAGGCGAAGGCATCCACTTGTTCTCGACCGACAAGGCCAAACAACCCCCTGGCTGGGCACCGACGAGGCGAAGGTCATATTTTATGATAGTACCATAGACTGACGAGACTATGCATTTGCATATTTGTATACATGGGAATACGCATTGCATATATTCATTAAAGGGCAAATATAACACCCCTATTTTTCCCAACCCTAGTCTGCCTTGACTATCTACATATCAGGATGAGATCTTGGTAATGCCAGAGTGTTACTCTAAAAAGTTGGCAGCCAAACTCCTTCATTCAAGTCATTTTCGCAGATCAGTCCAAAAGATTCACAAATTAGTCCTTTTCAGATATCTGAGGAACCCCAAAAAGGATAAAAGTCACAGATCATTTCCAAATCCTGATTTGATTTAGTGAACATCTTCCCTTCACTATTCTGGATATTTTTACCTTCTGGAAGAATTTCCAAATCTCGCCCGAAACCCTAGTTTCAGCCTTGTCAAATTTCTAAAATCAGATTACCCTAATTACCCTGTTTTCAGTTCATCTCAAAACTTGCCTAAATCTCCAAAATTTTGTCATCCCTAGCTGCTGAACAATATCTTAGACTTTGTGAATTAATTTAGCAAAGTCAAAACTCTTTCTACCTAAGCCAAATGCCAGATTTACAGATCAGTCCCTGGAATCAAGATTCTGAAATTGCAAATCAGCCCTCCTGTTCTTTTCTGCTGTTTTCGACCAGGGCCTGGTCGTTGCTTTCGACCAGTGCATCTCGCCGGAGCCACGCCGTGTTTCTTGCCGCGTTTGCTCGCCGCCGGCCATCGCCCCTTGTCGCCTGCGCTTGTGAGCAAATGAGCCACCTCGCGCGCACGTGCCAGCAGCCAGTACCTCGCCATGTCCAGCGGTTAAACGCCCGCGCTCCAGCACTGTCTTCGCGCGCGCGCAACCGTTGCCGTGGCATTGCATGCACATACGTGTCGTTGCCAGAGCTTTGCTGTTGCCTCCGCATCTGCGCCATCTCTGGTGAAGTCCCAATGCAGCCGACAAAGCCTACAGCGCTGCTACATCGCCAGCGCTCCTTCACATCGCCGGTCACCGCTGTCGCAGCTACACCCGGCCGGTCTCATCCCCGGCACAAGTTCTCGCGCCGTTTCCCCTCGCAAGCTCCGCCTCGACGCCTATTTAAACCCCCCCTCAGTGCTGTGAAGAAGCCACAACTCCAGGACTTAGCCAAATTCTCGGATTTTCATTGTTTCCCCTTCTTCCCCGACGAGCCGATTTTGAGGCCATCGTCGCCAGAGCAAACCATAGCCCCTCTCTCCAATCCAAGTTCACCAGTAAGATCCCCACACCCATCTTCCTGTGTCCAAGCAAGCAATTGCACCCTAGTGATCCCCATCGCCGGTGATCGCCGGAAAACCAGAAACTCCCTGTTCCAGAAATTAAACTCGCTCCAGTGCTTTTCACCACTCACTCCAGTAGGATCAAATGATCCTTAGCCACCCCTCAGCAAGCCTGTTCTGCCGGTTTTCAAATTGGTGCAGTGCTGTGCGTTTTCCCAATTTTCGCGCGCCACCGTGGACGTCTCACGTCGCCGGCGTGCCTCGCTGCTGCTCTCCCTAAACTGAAGCCACCTACACCTTCCCGGTGACAACGTCGACGAGCTCGCACACTCCACCTCTGCCCAATTCCTCTCTCCAGAACAATCCACACCACCCCAGGAGTGTTTCCCCTCAACCAATTTCAGGTTCAATCCACTCTAGTTCTCTGTCACCGTAGCTCGTCCTTGTCTCAGGCGGTCGAAGGTTTCAACCTCGCCGTTCGTCGCCGATAAGCCACCCCAGACAAATTCCTTACACCAGAAACCTTGTCTTGATCCCGCCTACTTCCCTGACATAGTTGGCGAAGCAATGCATGCATGGATCTCCCAGACGCATGTGCCCTAGTTCGCTGCTGTACAGTGGCATTCGATTTCCTGTGTCCTGAGCTTTGCTGTGATTTTCTGACAATCCAAGGGCTATCCTGAAAAGTTCACTTTGTCATTTAGGTCCCTCACAGCATTTGGCACACAATGCCACCTCTTGCACCACTTTTGATCATCTAGAAGCCCCAAATCATTCTTGTGTCCTTTTCAGACATTGTCTGTTCGCGAACCGAATGCCAAACCCTTGGCTTTCGTCGCATTCGAGTCTTGTCCAGTGTACCTAACCCTAGTATCCTTTTCTCCGCTGTTCAGTTTCTGCCCAAATCCCCTCGTCTGCATACATGTTTATATTTTACATATATTTTTGTATAAAGCATATTTTCTGGATGCTTATGTCTTGTATGTGTTGTGTGTGCTCTCGTGCGAATGCAGAGCAAGGAGCGGAAGATTTGGAAGGAACGTTTGAAGATCCAGCATATTTCTTAGACCCAACTTGGCAAGGCAAGTCGCCACCCTTGATCATGTCTCACCTAGTATTTTGATATAAAGTAGATTCATTGTTTTAAATATATATGCATGCTGAGTATTTGATAGAACTATGTTTAGAAACATGTGAATAGATATGACCCAAGTCTTATGAGGAAACTCTTTTTTGATATCGAATCATCATGCAACCTTGTCACCCTAGGATACCATGCTTAGGCTTTAATCTTATTTAAGTATACATGTTGAGTGTGAGATGGCTAATATGTGAGAAATGGATTTGAAATCCCTTTTGTGAAATGAAATGTGAAATAAGAATTGGTAGTAAGGATTGGTTTGGATGGTGAGGGTGCGGTGCGCACCAGGGAATGTGGATGGTTCCTCACTATCAATTCATAAGGACTAGAACCTTGTGTTGTGCCCCTATGCGGCATGAAAAACGTACCAACCACTTGCCTGGTATGGGACAGGCACGACTTAGTAGCTTTTTGGTGTTAACAGTTCCCTGCATGGTTTGTCGGTCTGGTTTCTCGCGTGGAGAAACTGGTTGGACGCAGTTCGTTCGTGAGTGATGTGAGTTCAGAAAAAGTATGAGAGGAAAAGATGGAAAGAAGGAAGACGCCCTATGCCTCTGATTAAGTCGTGCGCGGTTGTAATCATGACGGTCAGATGTCTCGCGTGGACAGACCAAGGCTATGTGTCCTGCGGGAGCATAGGCCAAAGGCTAGGAAGTAAGGTAGTGGGGAGGACCCGCAACGGTACTTGAGACTGAATTGTCTATTTACCGGGCGGGGATACTGTTAATATTAGACTGCAAAAGCGTTGTGTGATCTCGGCCTTGTCACATGCGTATAAGTCGCATGGAGTTGGCCCGACTTGAAAGTCGAGTGAAGAAGTGGATTTAAAAAGAGGTACACCTTTGCAAAGCGTAAGAAAAGTATCGGATACTCTGTACTCCCAGTTCATGGAGTATGTTCGCGGTGGATTTATCCATGTGGTTCAACACAAGTAATATTTGGGAAAAGTTTTCATAATATGGCTAATTCAAAATGGTGGATCACGGAGGATCGCCATTCACAATGTTTTCTTAAAGTCTATTATAAGGTTTTCAAAAACCCCGCTGTTGAAAATAAAACCCTTATTTGAAAAATCAAAGGATTGAAATCTATACTATTTATGATTATAAGACTTAACCCCTTTTCTTGATCACTCCTCATCTATATAATTGCATTTGTACATAAACGACTTGCTGAGCATTGTGTCAAAGCATGCTCACCCTTGCCTTTTTAAACAAATCAGAAGAGGGATTCGCCGATCCCGATTCGTTTGGTTATGAAGATGAAGCAGAGGATGGGAACGCCCCAGATGATTCGGAGTTCTAGGAGGGTCTCGCGCCGAGTTGAGTCCGATGTGGAGGAAGCCCTACCAGAACCGCTGCCAGAAGTGAAGATCTTCGTTGTTGCTGTCTGCTTTGTTTTGTGTGTTCGGTATCTTGATGCCGACTCTTGTATGGATAAACCTGTTATTTTCATAACAACCCTAAGTAGCGTCATTCTGGGCGCTATGTTAATGTAATATTGGTCCCTGTGACCTCGTACCTGTTTAATTATGTTTTATGCAATTACTGCTTTCTGCTTGTTGTGAGCTTGTAATGAACCTATCTGTGTGCAATCCACCTGGGCGGTTGCCACGGGATTCCTCAAATGAGGGTCCCACAGGAAAGTTATTTTGAAGCATGAAGATAATGACCATCAGCACAGCTTAATCAGAGATTTTCTGTAGATTTGTTCTGTAGATTTAATTAACCAGAAGTTTTTCAAAAGCCCTGAGGAACCATGAACCATGCAGTCTCCTGAAGTCAAGATGTACTTTACTTCGTACAATGAGTGCGAATTTTTTTTCCAAATAACCCTTAAAAAAAATTCGAAAACTAACCCCTAACTTTTAAATTTTGCAAAAACGGCTCTCTGTCGCGAATCCCCGCACGCGACTGATCTTCAGTCGCTAGCCTGGCTAGCGACTGAAGACGTGGCACGGCACAATGCCCCGCTGGCACTCGTGTCGTGCCACGCCAGGTTTCAGTCGCTAGCCCGGCTAGCGACTGAAACCTGGCTTTTAACCCCCAGCCGTCCCTCTCACAGTACAACCCACCTCATTTTTTCGAATTTTTCCAGAAATTATTGAAATCTGTTTAGAGAGAGAGAAGGAAGAGAAGAAAGAGGAGCAGAAATTTTTTTTTCGGAGATTCTTCAAATCTGTTCGCTGAGGTATATTTTTTTAACTCGTATATTTAAATTAATTAGATCGTTAACTCGTAGTATTTAGATATGATTTAGAATATATTTTTATACGGATGGTAAATGCGTGAATGTGATAAAAAAAAATTTAGGGTTAGGGTTAGTGTATGTTCGCAGATTAGGGTTAGGGTTAGCGTATGTTTGCATATTAGGGTTAGTGTATGTTTGCAGATTAAAAAATTTAGGGTTAGTGTATGTTCGTAGATTAAAAAATTTGAAGAACCACTAAAAAATGTGATGTTTTTTAAATTTGAATTTTATTAGTATGCACGTAGATTAAAATATTTGTTAATATGTAGATGTAAACATTTGTGATTATGTATATTAAAATGATTGTTATTATTAGGGTTAGGGTTCACCGTTGTCGCTTATTTTAGTTGGGGTTAGGGTTAGGGTTAGGGTTAGTCATCACCGCTGTCGCTTCTTTTAGCTAGGGTTAGGGTTAGTCATCACCGCTGTCGCCCTCACCGTCTTGGTCTTTCCCGCATGGGTTTAGAGGGAGAGGGGTTATTTTTTTTAGGGTTGTAGGGAAAAATCGTGTTCCCCAATAGCGACTGAAACAGTATTTAAACACCGTACGTCGCTTTCACACAGTACGGCCATTTCATTTTTCCGAAAATTCAGAAATTAGTAGAGAGAAAGAAGAGAAGAGAAGGAAGAGGAGGAGAGGAGAAGAGAAGGGTTGGTTTTTTTGTTAGGTTTAGGGGTAGGGTTGTCAATCAGTTAGGGTTAGGAATCGCGGCCTCATTGTCGTAGTCATCACCGCTGTCTCCCTCACCGTGTTGGCCTTTCCCACATGGGTTTAAAGGGAGAGGGGAAAATTTCTGTTGTTTGAAAAATCATGTTTTTTCAAGTACAATGAGCAATGTTGGTTCTCTAATTATACACTCTGATACAGCTATGGAGCAACCCAGTACGGTTTACGTTTATTATGGAGCTGGTGTAATCCGTAATGGACCAAACGGTGATGATCTTGGTGGGTGGTTGTATGTATGTTTACGGTCAAATGAGACAACCACAGTCAATGTCTTTCAATGATTTGAAGATGTGGTTAGTCGACCTGTTACAACTCAATGTTGCGACGGATAATCTCAGGGTCGAAGGCATGGTTCCGGATGGAAACAAATGGGTGCTGAAGAGACTGAAAGGTGACAAATCATGAGGTTCGTTTGGACGATTTGTAAAAAATCCAGACTATGCTGTCGGAACCATCATATTGTACGTTGAAATGTTAGTACATAGTTCGGAGGGCAGCCATTCAGTTGAAAGAGAAAGCACTAATATCTGTACCGGAGATCACGATGGCGGTGGCGATGCCGATACTGGTGCAGGTGGCAGTACCAATGCCAGTGCAACTGGCAGTGTACCTTTGCAAACTGTAGGAGATACAACTCAATTTGGTGGCCATCAAGTAGATGCAGCTGAAGAATTACCAGAATTGGAGGAGAATTTTAATGAGGAGGAGTATACTGATCCGTCAGAAATGTATGAATCTCCTGTTGAACCCACGGAACAGCAGAATCCTATAAGTGAGTGGACTGATCCATCATCCTTGAATAACGCTGTGGTTCGTGATGAGTTGGGTTCGCGATGGTCTTATAATGAATCAATCGTCCAGCTTGGACAGTTGTTTCGGAATAAAAAGGATGCAAAGAAAGCCATAACTGCCTGGGCTGTCTCACTAAATAGGCCATTCCGGGTGGTCAAATCAAATCCGAGCCTGTGGACTGTGAGGTGCTTAGTCCAGAATTGTCCATGGTACGTACGTGTCTAGCTACCAAAAGATGGCCCGTTCTTTCGGGTGACCAGAGTTGATGACCACGGATGTCTGGCTGAGGGCATGGTGCAGCATCATAGAAATATCACTTCTAGTTTTGTTGCCAGTCTGATACTGTCAATAGTGAAGGAAAATACGGCAATAACACCGAAAGTGATAATTGCACATGTCACGGAGAAGTACGGTTATAATATCAAGTATGCGAAGGCATGGAGGGCTAAACAGAAGACGCTGGAGGAGTTTTTTGGTACATATGTTGAGGCATACAACTTAGTACCGAGGCTGTTGCGGCGCATATGCGAAGCAAATCCAAGTACAGTCACCGCAATTGTTGATACGCCGGCAATCGGCTCCGAGGGTGATGTGATTCCTGGGTGCATGGTACTACGGAGATTTTTCTGGGCATTCCAACAGTGCGTTGCATCGTTCAGGTACATGAGACCCGTGCTTTGCATTGGCGGAACATTTTTGACTGGAAAATACCAGGGAACTCTGCTGACTGCCGTGGCTGTTGATGCCAATGACCAGCTTCTTCCCATAGCATATGCCGTGGTAGAGGGGGAGAACTATAGCAGTTGGCTGTGGTTCTTGGGCACTTTGAAGAATGAGGTTGTGAAAGACCGGGAGCACGTGTGCTTGATTCATGATCGAAATGGAGGAATGCTGAGTGCGATGGAGTACATGCGATCGGGAGAGGATCCATCGCTGAGTTGGGATGATTTGCAGAGTCGTTGGTGCTCACGGCATCTTGGCGTGAATTTTCACAGTCGTTTCAAGAGCAAGCGCCTGATGGTCGTGTTCAAACGGCTTGCCAAACAGAACCAACAGTCAAAGTTCTCATAAATCTGGAAGCCACTGGAGGAAAGTACATTGGCAGAATTGCGAGAAGCAGGGGTTGCAGAAGATCGCGGCGATACCAGCGTGGGAAGCCGCCGGGGTCGTCTCAGTTTCAGTCAGTGGATTCAGCCCAAACCAATGGAGAAGTGGGTGTTGCTTCACGACACAGGTGGGGCTCGGTACGGAATCATGACGACAAATCTGGCCGAGGTGTACAACTTCGTCCTCAAAGGTGTGCAATGCTTACCACTCACTGCAATAGTTGAAATGACATTCTATCGCACAGTAGCGTACTACGACAGCAGGGGTTTGGCGGCATCAAGCCTTTTGCATGACCGCTTAGCACACTGGCCCAAAAAGATCAATGATTACCTCAAATTTCGGACAAGAAAATCGTTGACACATGATGTCACAGTACTGAGTCGCTTGCACGGGAAGTACGAGGTTCGGCTAAGGCACAAACATGTCCGTGGCACACTGCGGGCTGGTCGGGTCCACCAATGTCGAATTTCAAATGCAGATGCCCAATGCACATGCAACAAGCCTCAACTGCTGCACATTCCTTGCTCGCATGTCATCGCTGCCTGCTCTGTTCCTGGGATCGATCCGGCGTGGTACATCTCAACCTATTATACTCTGCAGTACCTGTGGAAGACCTGGGATGGTGTCTTGAATGGGTTTGCGGCGGGGGAAAGCTATCGACAACTATTCCCGGAAGATGCCATCACGTGGATCCCAAACAAGAGGCTCCTCGTAGGCCATGTCGGCCGATGTCGATCCAGGAGGATAAATAACGATATGGATTCAGCGGAGCGTGAAGATGACGTACGTAGATGCAGCGCTTCCAGGCACCCTGGTCACAGAAGAGATCGATGCCCGCGGGTGACAGGCACATCGTCTTCGTCGCAAAACTAAATGTTGTATTATTTCAACTACTAAATGTTTTGTCGTGAGTTGTACTGAATTTCCCTATATCAGTTGTACTTAATTTCCCTAATGCCTTATCGTGAATTTTTGTAAGCACTACTGAATGTTTTTTTATTTACTGAATGTTTGTTTATGTACTCAGTGTTTCAACTTCTCAACCAATATGTGACAACTGCAGGTATGGCGGACGACCATCAGCTTCCCGAGCTGATTGCACAGCACCATCAGGAGCGTCACCGTGCTCGACGCCTTCTACAGGGCATCGTTCTCCCAGCTCTGCGTATGAGGACACCGCGTGAGATGTGGCCTCTAGATGAGCGGTTCGCACCTTATTTGCTCGATGCCGGACTGTTGCCTTTCGCTCGTATGGTGGATCGGGCGAGGCGATTCCCTTTCGACCGAGCCCTCATTACTGCGCTTGTGGATCGGTGGAGGCCCGAGACGCACACGTTCCACTTCAGTTTTGGCGAGCTCACTATCACTCTGTAGGACGTCAGCATGCTGCTTGGCCTGCCTATCCGCTGGGAGATATATGTCCCAGCGGCCACCGAGAGAGCTGCATGGCGCCTAGATTTCCTATAGCGCTTCGAGGGAGTAGGGCCAACGGGGGGGTTTGCGCAGGACGCGGGAGTTCTCTAGTGTTACCTTCGCGCAGTGCGCGATGGTGCGCTCCCCTTGGCCGCTCCAGAGGAGGTCTTCAGGCGCCACCTTGAGGCGTACTTGCTGTACTTATTTGGGTGGTTGCTCTTCCCTGGCACCCACGGAGACATCTGCGAGCGGCAGTACGTTCAGCTCGCCAGGAGTATTGCCGACTCGGCCCTGGGCCACGTGCCGAGGTTCAGTTTCGGATCCGCCGTGCTTTGCCACACCTACAGGGGGTTGTGCGACGCCACGAGCAGAGACCAGGTCAGCTCTCTTTTCGCTGGGTGCGCCATCCTCTTGCAGATGTGGTCGTACGAGCATTTCCCCATCGGTCGACCGCTGATTCCGCAGGATCAGTTCGCGTTAGTCGGGGATGGGAGAGACGGCCCCGTGATGGGATGGAGGTGGGCTAGGCTGAGTTTGAGGTGGGCCACAGATCAGGCGCACCTCTGTTATCCTTCGTACGCCACGGACTTCGATCTGCTTCTCGACGACAGCGTCATCTGGGATCCGTGGACCACCGCAAACCTCCAATCCGTCACTCCAGTCGGCCTTTCTTCTCTTTGTACGCAGGATGCTGTGTACTGGCGCACACAGGTTTTGCTCGTCTTCTCGCACATGATTGAGGGTTACTCGCCTGAGCGAGTTATGCGCCAGTTTGGCCTGCGCCAGTTTGGCTTACGCCAGCTTGTCCCCGTGCCGCCTCCTCGACAGATCCCGCACCATATCCACGAGTACGTCAAATATTCATTACATTCACATGTTATTTTATACATAATTTCCATCACGAACTAATTTGTCCGCAGGCAATCCAGGAAGGGTCGAGAGAGGGACGATTTCGTTCGTCGATAGCAGCCTTATGTGCAGGAGTGGATGGATTGGGCCCACACACGCACGGTCAAGGAGCACAGGCCGTACAGCCACGACATCCATTTTTCCTATCTGTCCTGGTACCGACCTCGCACGATCTACCGATTGACGGTCGGTCCACCCGTTGCACCTGATGAGCCCATCCCTCCCGCCACCATCGATGACCGCTACGACCGACGCCTAACTGGGCGAATCCACTCTTCTATGAGTTCCTTAGCTCTTTGAAACCTTACTTTCACATGGATTGTCGTTCTATAATTGCATTAATTCGTGTGCACAGCTAGACATCCTCGGCGGCATCTCTACTGGTGCACGGGACATGATGGTCAGGTCCCGCCTCGGACTCACCATGCCCAGCGACGATGTGTACGCATATTGTTCAGAGGTCGAGCGGCAGGTCGATCAGATTTTGGTCGGTTTCAGAGTGCTGCTGCCACCTCACTTGACCGTGATTCCGCCACCATCACCGTTGGCGCCAGGTCCTTCGTCGCATGTGCCACCAGCGGACCATCCGTCGTCGTCGCGCCCTCCACCACTGCACACGGGTTTTGTGCCTGCCGATAGCTCTTCGGATGAAGAGCTCGATACTCCTCCATGGCACCAGCCTCTCGACCAGGCACAGCAGCATCCTACACAGCCGACACATCTGCTTCCTAGCTTCCTTCCCGATGCTTCGCCGCCTACGCAGCCGACACAGCCTTCCCAGTCTACGCTAGCTGCGCAGACACCACCAGTGAGGAGGCGGCGCGTCAGGGATCGTCAGCCCCCCTCTCGGTACACACCATCAGAGTATCATCCCCCCCCCCCACAGAGGGGCAGGAGGGGGCACTAGTCCGATGTAGGCTTTTCTCAGACTGTTTAGTTTTCGTACATTTTTGTTAGGTTTCCAACTTTTTCGGGTTTTATGTTTTCTACTGTTTTACTTTTGTATGACTTTGCGTTTCTGCTTTTCAGCCTTTACCTATTCATCTGATGCTCGTTTTCGTATGATTAGTCTTTTCGACTTTTGCACCTACCATCTTTTGCGCCGAGACGTCTAGTTTCGTACAAATGCGTCGAACCAACGAGACAAAACTAGGTATCAAAAGCACGGTATAAATGCGAAATTAGTATGTACTTGTACAGTCCCGATGCCAAATTTTGTCGTCTTACTCCTTTTTGCAAATCAGCCTAGAATTATCGCGGCTTATACCTTTTTAAGATTTTCCGCGGAACCTAAAAAGGCTAAAACCCACATCTCATCTCCAAACTTCGATCTAATTCAAGGAGTATCTCCCATTCACTATTCTGACCAAGTTTCCCTTCTGTAAGATTTTCAAAATCTCATCCGACGCCTTAGTTTCAAGTCTCGCCATTTTTCGAAATTCTAATTACCCTAATTACCCTAAAGTACCCTGTTTTCAAATTATCCCAAAATCATCAAATCTTGCCAAATTTCATTGAAGCTTCTGCTGAATACGCTTCTGAAATAAAGTTACACCTGTGTGTGAGATTAAATCTCAAATCAGCCCTCCCAATCTCAAAATTTACAAACAAGTCCTAATTCTCAAACGAAATCATCACAAAGTCCTTCGACCACGACCACGGGGCAAAAGAAACTGAATTGGAAATGTCCCAGGTTTCAGTCGCTAGCCGGTTTCAGTCGCTAGCCCGGCTAGCGACTGAAACCTGGCGTCGCACGGCACGGGTGCCAGCGGGGCATTGTGCCGTGCCACGTCTTCAGTCGCTAGCCGGGCTAGCGACTGAAGATCAGTCGCGTGCGGGGATTCGCGACAGAGAGCCGTTTTTGCAAAATTTAAAAGTTAGGGGTTAGTTTTTGATTTTTTTTAAGGGTTATTTGGAAAAAAAATTCAATGAGAGCTTGTAAATTCCAAATGGACTTGTAAATTCCAAATGGACTTGTAATTTGTAATTCTTTTCAGAATTAATAAAGTGCATTGTCTCCTCTAAGATTGTACATTCTATGTTCTCTTATGTGTATATTTATGTATACTGGCATGCCCGCACCACGAAAAAGGGCGCAATTTCCCAAAAAAGATATCTTCTCGGCGAAACAATGGTCATGACATAAAAAATTAGTCGTAAGGTTGGGTCTGTCAGCATAAATTTTGGTCGCACCAACAAAAGATCTGATCAATTTAGCAAAATATAAATTTAGTTGAGGCAGTAAAAAACAGCAGTTGCGCCTGTAAAATCTCTAGTCGATTAGTCTTGGTCGATTGATTTTGGAAGAAAGAGTTAATTATTTTTTTGGTCGCATTTAGTTTTTTGGGTCGAATAAATAGGCTTGGTTGTAGGCGAATGCGGTGACTAGTTGAAGCAGCGGTTTCTTTTTTTATGATGATCGCATTTTTTGTTGTATGAGTGAATCAGTTGTGATGGTTTGTGGTCGAATGTGGAAAACTGGTTGACAGCATTAAAAAATGTGTCTGGTCGATTTTTTGCCTCGTCGAATCAAAAGACTTGGTCTTGGTTGAACGTGGAAAATAACTGGACAATGGGAAACAGTTGGACAATCAAGAGTACGTTCGACTGCCAAATGAAGCAAACGCGCTATTCCAACGGTCACGAACGAAGCGATGACATAGCTCAACCTGGACCTAGCTTTCAAACAGTAGCCCACAAGTCTAATAGTGGATTCCACACGGCCAGCCCAGATGAAGCGATGACAGCGATCCAGCGGTCACAAACATAGCAACGATGTGGGCAAAGCAGCGAGGTGCATACGGATGACGCAGATGAAACGAAGACGCCGATCGAACGGCCAGGAATACAGTGGCGATGTGGCCGTGTGTGGGAGGAGTTTGCTCACGAGTTGTATATCTATATATGATATGCTTACAAAACTTTATTTATAGATAATAATGGGTAAGATTAGAAGCAATGTAGCCACCGTTAGAGTCAAAATTCACAAATAATTGAGACACCATATTGAATATAAAATCAACAAATTCTCATATTAATAGATAGAAAAAGAAAAAAAAAATCTATATCACATATTTGATAAGTCACAATTATAACAGTGTATATTGATCAAATATTTATTTGGAAAGACAGGTGTGTAATATGTTTAATGATTTGGAAAGATTAGGATTTATCGACATTGTATAGAATATCTATATAAAGATTAAAAGAATGAAACATCTTATAAGACTGTGTCCAACGCAGGCACTCAGCCCGGTGCCCGTGCCAAAAAACATTTATTTTTTGAAAGTGAGTAAGAGAAGACACCAAGGGAGGCAATAGGCGATCGACATAATTTTTTTTTTTATTTTCGTGCGATCAAATTGTATATAATTTTTGTTTTTGATTTATGCATTAATCTAGTTCAAATTAGATTAAAATTATAACTTTTTCAATTATCTTCATATAAAGACTAAACATCATCTATATTATTTTGATCAAATATTACCTATATTCGATTTTGAAATTAAAAATTATTTATGTTTTACTAAAATCACCTAAATTCTAATAAATATCTAATTTACTCGTGAGCCCGTATGATAAATCTATCTCAAAAATCTTTGCATTAGAGTGATAAGTGTTTCAGGTGGTGTTTCATATGTGTGACTCAAAATATTACTCTGAGAATCTGTGCACACGCTGATGCATCAGACGCGTACTAACGCTGATACGGGCACGCCAACTCCCAAGACTTGTAATGCTGGCTCATCCGAATCGATCGACAGATCCATAAACTGATATCGCCACCTCGCATATCCCGCTGATACTAGACATCCATATGTCTGATCAACCCATCAACTACCGTTTCTACAGATGTGTTTGGTTTACTATGGTATGCCAATTTTTGTTCCACTAATTTGTCATATTTATTTGATTAAAAATTGGTTATATTGATCAAATTTAATTATTATTTAATTTATTGTCAAAATTTTAATATGCCAATAAAAATAACCCAAAACTAACATTTTTTTTGCCAAAGTTTACCAAAGTGAAGATCATCAAAATAATAGCCAATTTTGTAGCAAACTAAAATTTAACAAGACAAAATGAGACTAAGATAAACTGTAAACTAAACATACCCTACATCTTCGCCTCTCATCAACTCCGGTCCGGCGTATGACATCACCGCCGAGCTCTCATCCATCAATGCAGTAAATAGTGTCGTCTCCTTGCCTTAAATTTTTCTTCACTTCTACGATTGAAAGGAGTTTGTTTATTAGGAATTTGTACAATTATATATAATCAAAAACAGATTTTGAGTTAAATTCCATACAAATTTTCAAAATTTATAAAATTAATCTACACTATTATAATTTAGTGAACCAACTAATGAATTATTAGATTTTTCTTTTTTAATGATGATTATTAATGGGGATAAATATGACTGTAGGAGTTATGTTCTATTCTCATGGAAAAATAATTCCCGAATATTCTGGTGTCGGCAATTGTAGTATAGTGGATGACAAATATCATAATTAAAATAACACAAAAAATTGGCTTTGACTTTTTTTCTTTGGTACGACAGCAAGGTAAAATTACATTAAAAGAAGCGGATGGGTGATCTTGGAGGTGTCACATCTGTTGAAAGAAATTTTCATATTAAGTAAAAATTAAAAAAAATAGGAAGATTAAACAATTCATTAGTTGGTGGAATCAAATTATAATAATATAGATTAATCTTATAAAATTTAAAAATCTCTATAAAATAAAACTCCAAATTTATTTCAAATTACATATAGTTACACATGATCTATATTACTTAATAAAAAACGAATTATTGTTAGGCAACTCTCTCTTTACATTTCCACTAAATGCTCTCTATTGGATGTGTCTTTCCACTCTATAACAAATCATTCTCTAATTTAAAAAATTAATAAAAATATTTACAAACAAACTATCTTGTTCATTGACTTAAAATTTAACAGTCCATATGAAGTATATCCATCTTTTATAATAACATGAAATACCTTCCATAGCAATTACTCTTTACAACTTGCTCATCCAAATAACATCTCCTAAAATTAAGGATCTTTTATCTACTAACATCAGCATTATAAATATCAATCAAAATTAACAATATTTTCTAGAAAATTTCTTGCTGGCCAATCATTGGCTATAGCCTCTTATGTTGCCGACCTGTCGCTACCACCTCCTCCTCAGCAGCCCTCAAGCTGTGCACACGTAGCCTGTAACTCGCCATCACTCATCGGTTGCTGAATCTTCTCTGTTGCTTTGAGCTATCACTAATCTAAGTTGTTGCCAGCTCGTCGCCAGCTGGCTCTCGATGCCACTCAAAGTGGTGCAGCCATAGCTGCCGGCCCAAAGCAACTGCACGCTGCACCGCCAAATTTGTGGCCCATCGCCGCCACATGCGACCATGCACCTTCCACAAACTCGCCAGTTGCCATCGCCTCCTCCATTGCTGGCCTAAAGACACACACGGTGGCCAGTAGCCGCACCGCTCCCCACATCGCCCAAAGGACGCCGCTTGTGCCGACTAGCTTGAAGTTGTAGCAACCTCATAGTCGATCGTCACTGCACCGTGCTGACACGTCGTTGCACATCGTTCGAAATATTGCGACCCGAAGCAGCGGCATTATTACAACACACCACCAATGGCATCGAATCGCCTCTCGTCACCTGATCCACAACCTCATTGCGCACACTCATCCCCGTCCGAAGTGGCCACCGCACATGCTCTCCGTCGCCATGCACACTCGTTGTACCACCCGTAACGGCCGACCACCTGCTGTCGACGATTCGGACTCGGGGTCTTTAGTCGAACTTATGCAGAATTTGTGAGTTATGAAGTCTTTCAGGGTATTCCTCCAGAAAGGGATGATGAGCAATGTCGGTTGGAACACAGAGAGATTTATACAGGTTCGGGCCCTCGATGGTGGGAGTAATAGCCCTACATCCTGTTGTGATTTCACTATGTATGGGAAAAATGTTACAAAGTTGTGAAAAAGATTATCACAAACGAAGATCTTTTCCGTGTGATTGTCTAGAAAATGACTAAACTAGCCTATGTAAGCTTGTTGATGTTGATCTCTCAGATCTGTTCGATCTATCGGATCTTGATGTCTCTTGAATCCATTTTTTTCTCCCCCCGTCCTCTTCTCGTGCATCCACTTACCGTTTTATACTGGTCGAAAGGGCGCCAATGCACAACAGCTTCGAATGGTTGCTCTGGTGCAGTTTTGATAACCGTACTTAACTTCCACGCAGGCTTAACACGTGCAATTAAGGAATAATCGCACATATTAACCTTCTGACAGTTTCCTTCATACGTGGAAGGATCTTCATGATACTCGGGATATGCCTGTTGTAGAGCTAAAACAACCCCGAGTCATCCTGGTCGATAGTAGTCAATGACCTTCTGACCGCGCACTGTCTTGCGACCTTCTGTCCGCGCATCGCTTACGGCCTCCTGACTGCGTACTGTCTGCAGCCTCATGATCGCGCAAAGCCTGCGACCATGTGTCCGCGCTTCTTAAGCCATCTGAGATCATGGCAACGGATACTCGTCTGGTTCGAATCTGTCTTGAACCAGACGTGCGTTTGCTCCGAACTAGCTCGAGTAACAATCCTCGTCAGCTAGCCCCCAAATTTGAAGAAAATGAAGAGACATATTTACTTCAAATTTTAATCTTGCATCGGATAAGTGACCCGACACTTCGACTTCCCCACTTAGTAGCGCACTAAGTGTGGCGGTTTATTTCCCGAGATGGACTCTGGGTTGTATTTGATAGGTAATGATAGCTCTGCGGAATTGTCTTTTAACCAGAGATAAAACTGTAAATGTGTTTTAAAAACTCAAGGCATTAGAAAAACGAACTGTCACCTCTGGAGGCTATAAATACCGAAGCCTCTTAGCCCTAAAACTTCACAAGTTTTTTCCCGGCTAAGTCTTTTTTGAAGCTATCTTCTCTTCTCTTCTGTTTCCACCTCAATGGCAGATTAGGGCTCCAAGAACATCATTGAGATTGAGAGTGATGAAGAGGAAGTGACACTTGAATTCAACCCAGGACTTCCAGAAAGTAAGTCTTCTCTGGAACTTTTGGTTCAAGTTGCCATCTTATGTTCTGATCATTTCAAAAATGCTTTTTGAAAATTCATAGGTAACCGAAGAACTGGTTCCTCCAGGGAAGAAACTCACGGTTGACGAGGGATCTTCTAGTGGTTCCAAGGTTAGGGAGGCATCATTGCTCTCTCTTCCTTTGGCCCCTATAGTCCTTCCTGTGCATGCTACTCGACAGGTCAAACCTTCATCTCTACCTTTAGAGATCCATAATAATCCTTCAAAGTCTTCTTCTCAGCTTTCTCCATTGCAATCAAGCGATCCCCATCTTTTGATGGGTTATCAATTTTCTGGTAGGAAGGTTGCATTCCCACGACCAGATAATCCTCAGCTTTTGTTGGGTGAGCAATCTTATCGTGGGAAAGTTGCATTTCCACGACCTGATGGTTCCCGACTTTTGTCGGGTGATCTACTTTCTAGGGGAAATACTTTATCCTCTCACTTGCGAGGATTGGTAATTATTTTCATCTCTTCTGCTAGTCGTTTTAACTTGTAAAACTAACACATGTACGTGTAGGAGACCAAAATTTCTGGAGCCCCCAGCGACCAGCCTGCTGAGGTCCAACCTCTTTCCTTCTAACCGACTCTCCAGGAGGAAAAAGAGGCTCTGGAGAAGAAGATCGAAGAGATGTCTTCGGCCATTCTGCACCTCGCAGAATGTTTTGATAGATCCCGCGAAGAGGCGCACCAATTCCGCTTGGAGAGGGACTAAGCTCGGCAGCAGCGAGAACTCTCCGATACGATCAAGAATAGTAGTGCTTCTTTGATTCGGGATGATGTAGATAGGCTTAGAGTCATAGCCAGTTCTCTAGGGGCAGCCAGTGTTGATCCCACTGATGCTAATATGTCCCTAGGAGAACTTTGTAAACTCCTCGCGGATCAGGTCAATGCTCTGGTCGCCTGTATCCCTTTTATATGCAAGGATTGCCAGAAATAAAAATTTCTTTTACCTTACATTACTTGCCTTCTCAAGAAGAATTATGCAAGAGTTAATTTGAATTGAAACTCTTCACAATCTCTGTGCGAAGACATGGTCATAAGGAATGTCTTTACGACCAAACATACACAGGTAAATCTGATGTAACAAGTCTTTCGATCAGAAACGCATTAATGTGTCATACCGCGACCAGTACTGGTACTGCGATCAGAACTAAAGCCGCGATCAGAACTGAAGTCGCAATCAGAACTGAAATCGTGATAACATAATGCCTTGATCGGATGATAACCGTGTATGTTGCGATTACCTACCTGCGGCGATCACAGAATTGCATTGCGATCAACATGCAAATTTCGAGGCGATCACATAAATGCATTGTGATCAACATGACAATTAGCTTACAAAAGACATGAAGGATCACTCCAAAATCTTTGCAAAATTTTCATGTCTTTGTATGCACCCTAGCCCCCGAATCCGAAACAAAAATTATAAAAATAAATTTTGTTTCGGATTCACTGTAGAGAGTGCATAACGGGTTTCCAGAGAGAAGGCACCCATTATGGGAAATTAATAAAGTATTCAACGAAAGGTTGCCTCGGGCATATAAAAGGAGAAGGTAGCTTCATGAGGAAGCCACACAACCAGAAACCCTTCATTTGCCTTAGAGTTTCTTGCCACACAAACCCTCATTCCTCATCTCTGTCGCCTCCAAAGTCACTACCTTTCCTCTCAATCTTTCGAAAGAGATGGCCTCCTGGAGCTGATCTGTTCACCACACCGAAGAAAGCCTGGTGGCCCTTGAGAAGGAAGAGATTCTCCCTCCGAGGCTGCTGATGAACTGGCGGCCCGCGGAGAAAGATCAAGAAACCCCAATCATCCAAGAGGGTGAGTTGGTGGTCTTTGAGGAATACCTGCACTGCGGGTTTCGATTTTCAGAGAGCCAGTTCTTGAAGGAAATCTTGGAGCATTATGGGTTGGAGTTAGTGAATCTCCACCCAAATGCTGTTATTATCTTGGCGATCTTTTAACACCTGTGCGAAGCCTTCGTCGGAGTGCTTCCGAGCGTGGAGCTCTTCCGATGTTTCTACTACTCGGCATAGTCGAAGAGCACCAATGCCACCGGGTGCATCTATTTTCGAATAAGGGAGAATAAAGAATACCCCTTCCTGCCCCTCCGGGATTCTGTACATGGGTGGTACCAGAAGTGGTTCTACTGTACCCCTCCGTCGGAGAGCGAACTGTGGTTCGAGAACTCCCGACCGGAGAAGGCCAGCGAGCTGGACTCTCTTCCTGCTCTAAGCGCAGAGCAGAAGAAGCAGGCCCAAGTCATTCTTCACTTAGTCCAACAAGGACTGACTGCGCACGATATCATACGCGACTTTGTGAAGAACCGGATAAGCTCCCTGCGGAAAAGGGCTCATCCGGCTTGGGAAATCCAGTCCATGGAGGATAGTACCTTGGACTACAATAATGGTATATTTTCTAGTCAACAAAACATACATTTCTACTAAAAAAATGTCATATTTGTTAACATGCTTGTTTGCGACGCAGCTCTGCCTTTGTCCAAGATTGAAAAACGGACAAATTATCTCCTCAAGGGGTACAATGCCGATGTGGAGGGAGCCAAGGGGTCGCCTCGCCCCCAAAGCTTAATCAATGCCGGCGACGATCTCAAACAGGAGCGCCGAAAGGTATGGCCTTTCTTAACGAGCTCTGTTGTAGACCATTCGCTTGTCCTGTATTAACAAGAACATTCGGAACGACATAGCTTCTGGGAAAGTTTGACGAGGTGACGCGTCCAAGTGAGGACGTTGGTCCCTCGGGGAGACCAGCTGCGAAGAGGGTGAAGAGGATCTCTTCAAAGCACGCGGTGAAGGAACCCGCTCCCAAGAAGTCCAGGAAGATTTTGGGAGAGGCTTCTTCGCAGAAGAAACCCCTTACCGCGAAAAGGACTGCGGTAAGATATTCAGTGCCTCCTGTAACCCCAGGTACAAGTAGAAATTACTTCTTCATCGTACAGGGTGAAGGGAGCGAGGACAAGGAGGATGACATTCGTCTGGTTCGCCGCAAGAGGAAGGCGATCGCTCCTCAAACCAGCGAGGTCCTGTCTCTGACCGCAAGGACAAAGACGACTACAACGGGCCCCGTGACCACTGGTAATGCTGTGGTTACGGGCGAAACCCTAGTGCCTGAGGCTTATAAAGCCTCAGGACTTGTAACACCTCCCCTTCTGTCAGAAGGGGCGATTGTGGTAAGATTTCTCACAATCCTTAATGTTTGCATTCATTTGTGTATATCCATTGAGTTATGCTCATACAGGAAGAAGAAGACGACATCCCCTTATCCGCCGCGAAGTGACTCCTGCCAGTCCTGGGGCGGTGAGCACTCCACTTCTGTTGACAGGAGTGGTAATAACTGAACAAGACACCGCGACCAATACCAACCTCCTGGTCGCGGATGAAGTCCCAGCGCCTATGGTCCAGGAGACTTCAGGATCAATGGCTTCATCCCTACCGACCGAAAAGGTTACCTGGGTAAGGACCCTTACAGCCTGGGTTTTGACCATTCCTCATGTGTGTTCTTATGATTTTCATGCACACAGGGAGAAAAGGACAAGGTCCTATTTAGGAAGAGGAAGACCAGGATAGACGATGACTGTCCTCTTTTCCTCGGGGAACCATCTTCGAAATCCCAGAAGTTGGTAGGATTTCGAGTAAGGTAAGAATCTCTCCTGTTTGGACAGGGTCGTATTACAATGGTCGACTGAAGAGACTCTAATCAATGGTCCTCCTATTTACTTATGCTAGACGCAGAGATGTAGCGCCAAACCCCCCAGTGACCTCTGCAAGTGTTGAAGCTTCGCCTGCTACCGAGGTCACGGGCGAGCAAAGTTCCATCCCTGGGGCCGAGGAAGTTCTTCGTGCCATTGTACATGGGATGGCTGCAGAAGTCCAATCGCAGAGATTGAAATCTGCGACCCCAGCTATGGAGGAGGCTCAGCAGGAAAACTCATCCGCTGCTCCTATTGGGGATAAGGCGAGTCTAGAGACTCAGCCTTTGGCTGAACCAGAAAGTGACTCGTTCAGCGAGTACGTTGAGGTATGTAGAACACCTCTTGTGACTTTCAAGTTCGCATTTGCATAGGAATATCAAGGCTTTGAAACTGATCCCCTTCCATGTCATAGGAACTGACTCGTACGGCGACCAAGTCGATGGCCATAGAAAATCGCATCGAGGTTGCGCAACAGGAAACGAGTCGCCTGCAACGGTAAGGAAGATGTTCCTTCATTTTCCTGAATGTTAGTTCTATTTTGACAATTGTCTCTTTTGTCACAGAGAAAGCGCCTTTCTGACCAAAAGCCTCGCTGATCGGGAAAGCCAGGAGTTCAGGCAGCTGCCAAGATCTCCTTCTTGGAGACTGAACTCCAACAGCTGCGGTCACAGCTCTCCTGTAAGTAAACTTCCGACCAGAGTGAATTAATTTGTCATGCGAACTGTTTGTGATGGTCTCTCATCGCAGCACGAGAGGACCAAATAAGCCAGCTCAACCAAGAGAAGAAAGATCTCCAAACGGCCATCGAGTTGCAGAACTCGAAAGTCGAGTCTGTCTGCCAGGAGAACAAGGACTTGAAGGCGTCACTCTCATCCTGCAGCAGTACTCAACAAGACATCTTCGAAAAACTGAAGATGGTGGCCGGTTTGCTAAGAGCTGATGTGGTCGAAACCAAAAAGGACGATCTCAGCCTTAGCGACTGGACCACACTAGTCGCGACCCAAGCGGAGTCACTTCTCGAGTATCTTCCTGAAGATACAAGGCGGCAAACAGAGGCGATCAAGACAAGAGGGCGATCAGCAGCCTCCGCCATCCTCTGCCGACTTCGTCTTCACCATGACCCAGATCTTGATCTGAATCTAGTGGTGGGAGAAACAGAGGTCGAGAGTGAAGATCAGCGTGAGGTCATAATGGAGGAAATCAAACCTCTAGTAGAAGATCTCTTGAAAGAGCTTGGCCTAATGTAAATCCTGTACCTGCACAGATACAATTTATACAATGCAAATGTATGCATTATTTTTTGAAAGAAAGCGCTTCTTTTTGTTTCATGTTGCGACCATATTCCCCTAACGCCCTCCTGTGATTATGTGTACTGAAGACTTAGTATTATAAGCATAGGAAAAATATGGGTGTAACTACGACCAGGAATATCAGGCCAGACCGACAATCAAGTTCGATACAATACCTAACCTTATTGCAAACCGGCAGCCACTCTGATGATCAAGGACATGCCAGCAAGCCCCGTGTGCGTTGAGATTAGCCAGCGAATCCGATCAGGGTATTATAGTGTTACAATTATCAGCGACCAGCCCCCAAGTCAGACTCGTAACATACGAGCACAAGGAATGATTATCACATGAAACAACTAAAAGTACTGATTTTATTAAACCATGCTAATTGAAAAGGAAAAGGGTTGGGAAACTTACATGTAGAACTTGCGTAGTTGGTCAATGTTCCATGTATTGGATAAGATCCGACCATCCTCCATTGCTAACCAAGCTAATCCTGATCGCGGCACCGAGACAACAATGTAGGGACCTTCCCATTGTGGGGAGAACTTGTTGCGATTAGATTGGTTTTGTATTTTACGTAAAACCAGATCGCCCACATGACGACTACGTGGTCACACCCTTTTGTTATGGTATTTGCGCAAAGCTTGCAAATACACCGCGGACTTGACCAGAGCTCGATCACGCTTTTCTTCTAGGAGAATTAGATCTTGTAATCGTTTTCCGTTCTGATCAACTTGTTCGAATTGATCTGTTCGGACAGAACCAATACTAATTTCCATGGGTAACACAGTCTCAGCTCTGTATACCTGATGGAAAGGTGTCTCACCGGTGACTCGACTAGAAATAGTGCGTAGTGCCCACAGAACGGTATAGAACTCGTCTACCCAAACCCCCGAGCATGTCTTAAGGCGATCAAAAACGCGCTTTTTGATGCCCTGCAATATTTTCCCGTTGGCATATTCAACGGCACCATTGCTCTGCGGATGAGCTACAGAGGCAAAGCACACCTTGGTTCCAATGGTGTCGCAATAGTCCAGAAAAAGACCGCTAGCGAATTGGGAACCATTATCAGTGATGAGACGATTTGGAACACCAAACCGAGTCACAATGTTCTTATGAAAGAACTTTTGTGCAGCAGCCGCAGTAATATTGCGTACTGGTTCATCCTTAATCCACTTTGTAAACGTTTCAATAGCTACGAACAAGAACTTGTATCTATTGACCGCTTGTGGCATAGGACCAACAATATCCATTCCCCAGACCGGGAAGGGCCATGATAGAGGGATAGTTTATAGAGTGTAGGCAGGCTGATGGACCTGTCTCGCATGAAACTAACACTGAGGATATCTCTTGACCATATTCTTGGCATCATCAAGTGCCGAAGGTGATCCGGGAGGATCTCCAAGTCCTGATCGCATACGGCTTCGCGACCAAGTCCTAATCGCATACGGCTTCGCGACCAAGTCCTGATCGCATATGGGTCCGCGACCATGGATTGGTCCGCGACCAGGAAAAGGAATTTGTTCCCTGTTCGGAATTGTAATCCGATCCGAATGTGTATAACTAAGCTTATATTTTTAGGATTAGTTATATGAGTCTAATACGTTTAGGTCTCTAAGTCTGATACGTACTCATACGATTGGACTATAAATACCTTGTAATAGGTCTAGTTTAGATCATCGAACTCAATTAAAGAGTCACAGAACTTATTTGAGTTCTAGACACTTATAGTTCCTTCGACGTGGACAAGTGTGTCTAACGTTCGACGTGTAAAGCCCTCTTTGAAATAAAGAGTTGTGCAATTACTATGGGTTTCGGTATTTCCGAGTAAGTTCCCGTTATTCCGCATATTAGAATCTGGGCGAGCCTAGTGCGAAAACCAAGGCTAGGTTTCAAACGGATCAAGTTGGTATCAGAGCAACTTTCCTATCCTGTGGATGGTGAAGACTCGCCAGGGTTACAAAACTTCCGGCGAAATTCTAGGCGATCAATTGACGGTTCCTACAGCCGCGTCTCCAACAATGTCTGACGATACCTCCGTTCAAGCTAACCTAGCCGAACAAGTGGCTAAACTCTCCACCGACATGGAAACCGTGCTTGCTTGGATTAAGCAACAGGCCATGATTGTACCTCCTGAAGTAGGGAAGGTTATGGGTGAGAAGACTGGTGAAGACTAGCGCAGGGCAGACGAAGATGAAGACGAAGGCGACCACAAAACCGACGACCTCGCCAACACCTCCTTAGCTGTCGGATCTTTTAAGGTCGACGCTAAGATTGATATACCCATATATGATGGGGTGATCGACGCCGAGAAGCTGGATTCTTGGATTGATCAACTTGAGACCTACTTTGACCTGAAAGGGTTCAGTAGTGCTCAAAAGGTGAAGTTTGCACCTTTGAAGATGAAGGACCACGCCAAGACATGGTGGAAGGCCCTTGTCGCCAGTGGTGAAGCTGACGACCTTGCGTGGGGTCAATTAAACGACTTCTGCGACAAGAATTCTATCCGATGGGCTACCTTGAGGAGAGATGGGAGCGTTGGCACAGATTGTACCAACGGCGCGACCAGACCGTCCAAGACTATACGACAGAGTTTCGGCGACAAGCAATGGTCATTGGCATCTCGCTATCCGACTCTCAAGTATTTCGGAAGTACACATCTGGACTTCAGAAATCGATCAGTACTGAGCTAAGTCTGTTCAGTGTCCAAGACATTGCGACCGCGAGCACAACTGCTATGGCGATCGAGAAGAAGAACAAATCCCGCAGCGACAAAAGCACGAAGGAAAGTGCGACCTCGACAAAGAAAAAGCCGAGTCCGAAGAAGAAATCGGGCACGGGTGCTTTCTGCGAACATTGTCAAGTTGCGGGACATACGAAGGACAAATGCTACAAGCTTCATCCTGAACTTCGGCCAAAGAAAAACGGACCAGGGAAAAGAACAGCCACGGCTACTGCGACTTCACCCGACGAAGAAGTTGTCCGAGTGAATTCGGTTAATGAGGCGGATACGACCTTGTCTCTGATGGCAATGCCGAAGGAGAAGGGTTCCGATCCACCGAACGACCATCACCCAACGGAGGACTTGTTCACCATCAACATCCAGGTGAAGCACGAAGTGGTCGCAGCGATATTCGATCCAGGAAGTCAGAAGAATCTGGTCTCCGCTGGACTGGTTCGGCGACTTGGTTTGAAGACAACCACACACCCGCGACCATATCCGCTGGGTTGGTTTACATCCGACGTGAACCAACAGATTACGAGTCAGTGTGTGTTGAAGTTTGCGATCTCTGCACGGTACATCGATGAGGTGCAATGCGATGTCGTCCCTATCGATATCTGTCAGGTGATATTTGGGAGTCCGTATCTGTATGATCGAGATGCTCACTTCCATCGGCGAGCGCAAGAGTACGACCTCACCAAAGACGGAGTTAAGTTCGTGATTAGTAGAGACATCCACGTCAACACTTCGAACTTGATTACCGCAAATCAAGCCAAACGGATTGTTAATGCATGTCACAAGTATGTGCTTGTCATGATTCGACCCATTGGACAAAGTGAGGGTACTCGACCAGTGTTGTCGTTGGCGTGCCAAGAAGATTCTGGTCGTTTGTCGGGACTACTGGAGAAATACAGTGATCTGTTCGAGACTACCCAGGGTTGTCCACCGAAACGTCCAGTCGAGCACGAAATTCAGCTTGTGTCCGATGCGACACTTCCCAATCTGAGTATGTATCGCAACTCAGTATTGGAGAATGAAGAGACCAAAAGACAACTTGGTGAGTTGCTGAACGATGGTGTCATTCAACCAAGTAGTTCACCTTGTGGATCTCCTGTGGTGTTAGTACCAAAGAAAGATGGGACTTGGCGTATGTGCATCGACTATCGAGCACTGAACAAGATCACCATCAAGAACCGGTACCCCCTTCCTCGTATTGATGACCTGCTAGACCAATTGAAGCATGCTGTTGTCTTCTCCAAATTGGATCTTAAGTCAGGATATCATCAAGTCAACATCCGAGAGGAGGATACGCGGAAGACCGCATTCAAAACACGACAAGGTCTGTTCGAATGGTTGGTCATGCCGTTTGGTCTCTGCAACGCCCCGGCAACTTTCATGCGTCTTATGAATGACGTATTGAGACAGTTCATCGACGACTTTGTGATCGTTTACCTCGACGACATATTGGTTTATAGTCGTTCGTGGGATGAGCACCTCATTCATGTCGAAAAGGTGTTCAATCAGCTTCGGCAACATCGACTTCGCCTCAACCGTAAGAAGTGCGAGTTCGGCCAGCAAACTCTACTTTACCTTGGATTCCTGGTCGGCAACGGTACGTTACAAATCGACCCAGATAAGGTAAAAGTGATTCGCGAGTGGCCGCGACCGCGAACAGTTACGGACGTGCGTAGTTTTGTGGGAGCATGCCAATATCTTCGGAAGTTCATCCGACACTTCTCGATTGTGGCTTCTCCATTGCATGCGTTAACCAGGATCGATCAGAAGTTTGAGTGGACAGGGAAACATGAGGACCCGTTTCTCTTGCTGAAAAGAAAGATCAGCGAGGCGCCTGTGTTAGCTTTGCCGAATCTCCAGAAACCGTTCGAGCTAGAAACCGATGCCTCAGGTAATGCGATGGGCGCAGTGCTTATGCAAGAAGGTCGACCAGTGGCATATCACTCCGAGTTATTCCAGGGAGCTCAGAAGAACTACCCGACTTATGATAAGGAGTTATGCGCACTGCATCAGGCCGTGAAATATTGGCGGTGCTACCTCTTGGGTAAAGAGACGGTTGTCCACACCGACCATCAACCATTGCAATATTTGCAAACTCAGTCCAAGCTACAGCAAGCTCGGCACATGAAGTGGATGTCGTATCTGCAGCAGTTTAATCTGGTGATTAAGTACAAGAAGGGCGTACACAACAAATTGGCGGATATGTTGTCGCGACCACCAGTTACAACCCTCTGTTTATCAGCGTTCATGCAGATCGAGCCATCATGTCATGATGACTATGTCACTATGTACAGTGAAGACCCTGATTTTCAAACAGCACTGACTGAGGTCGAAACAAGGAAACCTACGGAGTTCGTTCGTTGAGAAGGACTCTTGTACAAGGGCAATTTACTTTGCATACCTCGTGGAGCACCTCGAATTCAATGGATGCGAGAAGCGCACACATCGAAGGTAGCTGGTCACTTTGGGGTTACAAAAACGTTGCAAAATCTTCACCGACATGTGTTCTGGCCGCGTATGCAGCAAGATGTGGCTAGTTTTGTTCGAGGCTGTGGTCTCTGCAGCATCTCGAAACCGGCAAACCGAAAATTAGGTTTGTACACTCCTTTGCCAGTTCCATCGCGACCATGGGAAAGCATATCTATGGATTTCTTGGGAGGATTGCCTAAGACCCGACGTGGCAACGACTATCTATTCGTGGTCGTTGATCGGTTCTCCAAAATGATTATTCTTATATCTTGTCGGAAGACTATCACGGGAGAAGAGGCAGCTCGGGTATTCTTTCAACACGTTTGGACACACTTCGGACTGCCGACTTCTATTGTGTCTAATCGCGATACCCGGTTCCTTAGTCACTTCTGGCAATCGCTCTGGACGATGATGGACACCAAGCTGAAGAGGAGTACTGCTTTTCATCCGCAAACTGATGGTCAAACCGAGGTGGTTAATCGCACAGTTGTTCATCTCTTGAGAGGATATAACTCGAAGCACCCGAAGACCTGGGATGAAAGCATACCGTACCTGCAGTTTGCTTTTAATCGAGCAGTGCATGGTTCGACTGGAAAGTCACCGTTTGAGGTTTGTTTAGGATTTCTACCACAGAGTCCATTCGACATGGAGTTTGTGATCCCTGCCTCAGCACAAAACAGCAAGGAAGCATCCGATCAGGATCGAGCACAAAAATTCCTGGAAGGTATTCAACGACTCCATCGTGAGGTTGAACAGAACTTGCTGAAAGCTCAACTCAAGTACAAGGCGCGACATGATCGGCACCGAGTTGATGCGCAATTTCAAGAAGGTGATATGGTATGGTTACATCTGAGTAAGGAGAGACTTAAAGGTGAAGGTAAGAAGCTCAAACCCATTCGTTACGGTCCTTTTCGGATTTTGCGGAAAGTGGGTAATAATGCTTGTCAGCTCGATTTACCTCCATACATGGATATTTACTCGGTTGTTAATGTTGAGCACCTCAAACTGTTTGAGCCTTCAATGCTGGATGATGAGCCAGATACTATAGTACCATCTGTTGAAGACTTGGTCTATCAACGAGACGAACCTCTACGTGAAGATGTGATTCTGGAGAAGAAGGTAACTACCATCCGCAGTGGCACCAAGGAGACTTTTCGAATCGGTCGGAAAGATCAACGAGTACGTGCGGCAAAGTGGTACACCAAAGAAGATGGACAAGCCCAATTTCCACATCTCCAGTTCAATCGAGAGGTCGCAACAGGGGTTGGCTCCTTCTCAACAAGGGAGTCATGATCCGGGAGGATCTCCAAGTCCTGATCGCATACGGCTTCGCGACCAAGTCCTAATCGCATACGGCTTCGCGACCAAGTCCTGATCGCATATGGGTCCGCGACCATGGATTGGTCCGCGACCAGGAAAAGGAATTTGTTCCCTGTTCGGAATTGTAATCCGATCCGAATGTGTATAACTAAGCTTATCTGTTTAGGATTAGTTATATGAGTCTAATACGTTTAGGTCTCTAAGTCTGATACGTACTCATACGATTGGACTATAAATACCTTGTAATAGGTCTAGTTTAGATCATCGAACTCAATCAAAGAGTCATAGAACTTATTTGAGTTTTAGACACTTATAGTTCCTTCGACGTGGACAAGTGTGTCTAACGTTCGACGTGTAAAGCCTTCTTTGAAATAAAGAGTTGTGCAATTACTATGGGTTTCGGTATTTCCGAGTAAGATCCCGTTATTCCGCATATTAGAATCTGGGCGAGCCTAGTGCGAAAACCAAGGCTAGGTTTCAAACGGATCAGAAGGCCAGTAAAATCCTTGTCGAAAAGTCTTTCCGACCAGTGTACGAAATGACGCGTGCGCACCGCATACACCGTCATGAATTTCTTTCAAGAGGGATTTACCTTTCTCTTGGGACACAGCGCATGAATATTCCTTGAGTACCTTTCCTATACAAAACCCCTTCTATAAGTTTGTATAAGCGCGCTTTTCGTACTAACCGATCGCTCTCGGTTTCGTCCTCGAGCAAGGTCCCGTGTTCGAGATAGACCCTCCATGGATGGGTCCGATCTCGTTCTTGTCCGAGGTTGGTAACGCAGACTGTTACCAGATCATCCTCAGCCGTAATCATGATCGAAGGATGTTCCAAGTGTTCGACGAACACTCATGTCGGGGCGGATGTGCGTGAGGACCCAATTTTGGATAATTGGTCTGCGAGAATGTTGTCCTTTCGCGGGATGTATTGGACTTCGAAATGACTGAAGTGTTTTTCCAATCTCCTCACTTCCCCCAGGTAATGAGCCATTGTCTCATCGGAGGTGCTGTACTCCTTGTTTACCTGGTTTACGACCAACTGTGAGTCTCCCCTCACTACTAATCGACGGACTCTGAGGAATTTTGCTGCCCAGAGCCCTGCAATAAGACCTTCATACTCTGCTGCGTTGTTGGTCGCAACAAAGTGTAGTTGAATGACATACTTTAGCTGTTCGCCCTGAGGCGTGACTAGGACCACACCAGCCCCCGAGTGTTGAAAACTGCGAGAGCCATCAAAGTACACTGTCCAGTGATCGGGGCATTCCAATTCTCCGGGCGCCTGTATGGGCGGTTCAGGATTAGTCCATTCGACCATGAAGTCGGCCAAGACCTGAGACTTGATCGCGGTGCAAGGCGTGAAATGGATGTCGAATGCTCCGAGTTCGACGGCCCATTTGGCGATCCGACCAGATTTCTCCGGATTCCAGACAATATCCCCCAAAGGAAAAGATGAGGGCACTGTAATCTTATGTGCTTGAAAGTAATGTCGTAGCTTACGGGAAGCCATCAGTAGCGTGTAAAGTATCTTTTGGACCTCCGGGTATCGCTCCTTAGGACCATGAAGTACTTCGCTTACGTAGTAAACGGGTTTGTGCACACCTTCTCCTTCTGCGATCAGGACAACGTTGACCGCGCAAGGTGTGGCCGCCAAGTAAAGGAGTAATGGTTCCTCTTTGTTGGGAGAAACCAAGACCGGCGAACTGGACAAATATGCTTTGACCTCCTGGAATGTTTTCTCGGCCTCATCGGACTAAGAAAAATTATGGTGTTTGCGCAGGGCTTTGAAGAAAGGAAGTCCCTTTTCGTCTAGTCGCGATATGAACCGGCTCAATGCCGCCATGCGACCTGCTAGGCGCTGAACATCTTTGATGGTCGAGGGAGACCTCATTTGTTCGATAGCCCTGATTTTTTCAGAATTGACCTCGATTCCTCTGGGACAAACAAGAAAATCAAGAAGTTTTTCAGATGAAACCCCGAAAGAATATTTCTTCGGGTTTAACTTTATTCCATATCGATTCAAATTACAGAAACTTTCAGTAAGATCGTCTCAATGAGACAAACTTTTTAAGCTTTTTACAACCAGGTCGTCTACATAAGCTTCAAGATTACTCCCCATCTGGGAAAGAAAGGTCATTTGCATCAAGCGCTGGTACGTGGAACCTGCGTTCTTGAGACCAAACGGCATTCTGACGTAGCAGTAGGTGCCGAATGGTGTGATGAAGGCAGTCTTCTCTTCATCTTCTTCTGCCATGCTAATTTGATGATATCCCGAGTAAGCGTCTAGGAAACTCATCAGTTCGCAACCCTCAGTAGAATCGACCAGTTGGTCGATGCGGGGAAGGGGAAGTCATCCTTCGGACAGGCACTATTCAGGCTGGTGTAGTCGACGCACATGCGCCACTTGCCTTTGACTTGCGGACCATGACCGGATTCGCAAGACATTCCGGGTGATCGACTTCGCAAATAAACCCGGCCTTCTGGAGTTTATCTAACTCCACTTGGATGGCTTCCTGCCGATCAACAGCAAAACGCCTGAGCTTCTGCTTTATTGGTCGCTGTCCAGGTCGAATTGCTAACCTGTGCTCAATTACCTCTCTTGGGACACGGGGCATGTCAGATGGTTTCCACGCAAACACATCTGTGTTAGCTCGGAGGAAAGTAATGAGTTCGAGTTCTTATTTGTCATCCAGGCCTGATCCAACCCAAATTGTCTTAGATGGTCATCTGGGTACCACGGAACCAGTTTTAATGTTTCATCTGGTCGAGGAGCGGCTTTGATCGTATCAGTGGACACTGTGGCAATCTGGGCTTCTCTGAGGGGAAGCTGATCTACCATCTCCAGGGATAACTGGTCACACGTCAATGCCACGTTGCGACTGCCTCGGACCGAAATAACGCCCTTGGGGCCAGGTAATTTGCCGCACTGGTAATCATAGTGCATAGCCATCATGAACTTAGCAAGAGTTGGCCTGCCAAAGATCGCGTTATAAGCCGAATCACAATCAATTACATCAAAAGTAACCAATTCTGTTCGGAAGTTATCTGGTTCACCCAGCGTAACTGGGAGCACCACCTGTCCCAATGGCATCATAGAGGGACTAGAAATTATCCCATAAAACGGATGAATTATGGGTTTGATCTTCGAACAAGGAATTTGCATCTCGTCGAGTGCCTTGATCAATAAAATGTCCAAGGAACTACCTCCGTCGATCAGGACCCTTTCGACTCTCGCATTGCTGATAATTGGGGTTATGACCAAAGGTAGCCTCAATAGTCGAGTAAGCCCAACAGGACAATCAGAGCGATCAAATGTCCAAGGTGTATCCGACCAACTGGGGTACTGAGGTTCACCAAGGGGAGTCTCTGTTATGTTCACCTCTCGATAAAAGACTTTAAATTGCTGTTTAAAAACAAAAGAGGACGAACCCCCGAAAATAACATTGACATGATTACGAGGTACCTGGTACACATCTCTTCGTCCCTGCTGGCGTCTCTTAGCCTGCTAGTTTGTTCTTTCGGTGGTAAGGTCGGCATAGGTCCGATCCCCTGGTAGAAGTCATCTAACTGCTTCAACCAACTCTGGCAATTCTTGAGGTCGTGACTTGCGGAGTTGTGGAGTGGACACCATCTCTTGCCTTCCTGCGGGTTAGTTGACTTCTCTGGCTGGTCGGCATTGCGACCACCAGAAGCAGTTTTATTTTTAAACGAAGGTTTGTTACCTTTGGTCAGTGGCGGTTTCTCTGTGACCGCGACCTCTCGGTACTGTCCAGATCGACTCCTTTTTGATTTCTTCGACTTCCAGCCTGATGAAGATTCCGGGTTCTTGTTCGAATCCTCCCTCTTCACATCCTTGAGACCTGGTTGAGGCGGTAAGTTTCCTTTGTCTACCATCCGATTCCACTCAACGGCCTCAGCCGCATCGGAATATCGATCGGCCATATCAAAAAGATCGGCTACTGATCGAGGATGATGATGAGCAAATCTTCAGTGAATCTCCGATATCGAACGGCGTGCTTAAACGCCCTAATAACGGAATTATCAGATATGTTCGGGATGGTATTCCTCACCCCGACAAATCTCTTGACAAACTAACAAAGAGTTTCGGTCGATGTTTGTCGTAGTCGATGAAGGTCATCCTCTTTTCCCGGCTTCTGATAACAATTTTGGAAATTGTTGAGGACGGCATCGCACAACATTTCTCAGTTATATATCGAACCCTCGGGCTGATTGAACAGCCAGGTTCTTGCCGGTCCCTTGAGGACTATAGGCAAATAGTGGGCCATGACCCGGTCATCACCACCCGCTGCCTGAATAGCAGTGATATAAATTTGAAGGAACTCGGGTGGATTTTGAGTTCCGTCGAATCTTTCTATGGCCCCTGGTTTGAACTTGTCTGGCCAAACGATCGCATGAAGGCCGGTGAGAAAGATTTACATCTGACATAAGGACCATGAATAGACCTGCGACTCTCGACCTGATGTCGGGCGACCTCACGCGAAAGAGAGGTCACGCGTGGTCCCAGGCGAGAGTGGATAGGAATTCGTTCCCCATCACGAGAATTCCCCGCCCGTCTGGGTTTGTCATGCCAAGATGGCACTGGTGGTGGACGATTCCGTCCACCAGAACCAGAATTAGAGTATTCTTGGTCATGGGAGCGCGTTGTTGACCAGGAAGAAGCTGTTGGGGTCGCCTCGGATGCGACCTCGTCCAACCTCTCCGCTAGGATTCTGGCGAAAGCCGATTTCTACGCATCTGTGACCGTAGGAGGAAAATTACGCAGGACCTCTGCGATGGATCGAAGCCCGCCATGCGTGCTCCTTCTGGGTGCGCCAGGTGTCACCGTCTCTTTGTCCGCCGGTAAACGTTCCGGGGGTAAAGATGGTCTCTGGTCGCGTCTGCGACCATGTGGCCCACGGGAGAAACTCGGAGCAGCGTCGTAACGAACTTGCGCATTTCGAAGAGCCTCTAGGGCCGTTCTGCGAAGTTCGTTATCCTGTTGCTCACGATCTTGATCCTCCTTTTGTTTGCGTTTCCGTTCTTCCCTAACAGCCCGCTGATCGAGAGTTTCTTCCGATAAGGCAGCGAATTGCTTGGGGATCGAGGTCGCCGATGGGGAAAACATCTCCGTTTGTTCCGAGTCGGACTCAAAATCAAAGAGACAGTGGAGGTTATCGAGATCAAACCTCCCCGGGCTAAATTCCTGGTCGACATCACCCTTGCCCTCAGCAGGGCCGTGCGATGGACCGGATTCAACCTCTAACTCAGCAGAAACCACATTGTGCTCCGGTTCTACGTCGGTTGTCTCCTGGTCGATAGACATGACCTGAGTGATCGAATCGACCTCTGGGACGTCTTCGCCTCCGGTTTCCTCCATTGGAACAGGATCACTAGGTGAAGGCATCTGGATGTGGGCATAATCCTCGAGATCGAACTCGTTCTCGGAATCATATGCTTCAGACATGGCTCACCAAACCTCCGGATAGAAATAAGAACGCCTTGAGAAAGGCCCGACGGTGGGCGCCAGCTGTCGACGATTCAGACTCTGGGTCTTTAGTCAAACTTATACAGAATTTGTGAGTTATGAAGCCTTTCAGGGTGTCCCTCCGGAAAGGAATGATGAGCAATATCGGTTGGAACACAGAGAGATTTATATAGGTTCGGGCTCTCGATGGTGAGAGTAATAGCCCTACGTCCTGTTGTGATTTCACTATGTATGAGAAAAAAGTTACAAAGTTGTGGAAAAGATCATCACAGTCGAAGATCTTTTCTGTGTGATTGTCTAGAAAATGACTAAACTAGCCTATGGAAGTTTGTTGATGTTGATCTCTTAGATCTGTTCTATCTGTCGGATCTTGATGTCTCTTGAATCCGTATTTTCTCCCCCCGTCCTCTCCTCGTGCATCCACTTACCCTTTTATACTGGTCGAAAGGGCGCCAATGCACAACGGCTTCGAACGGTTGCTGTGGTGTGGTTTTGATAACCATACTTAACTTCCACGTAGGCTTAACACGTGCAATTAAGGGATAACCGCACATATTGACCTTCTGGCAGTTGCCTTCATACGTGGAAGGATCTTCGTGATACTCGGGATATGCCTGTTGTAGAGCTAAAACAGCCCCGAGTCATCTTGGTCGATGGTAGTCAATGACCTTCTGACCGCGTATTGTCTTTCTGACCGCGCACTGTCTTGGGACCTTCTGTCCGCGCATCACCTACGGCCTCCTGACCGCGTACTGTCTGCAGCCTCATGATCGCGCAAAACCTGCGACCATGTGTCCGCGCTTCTCAAGTCATCTGAGATCATGGCAACGGATACTCGTCTGGTTCGAATCTGTCTTAAACTAGATGTGTGTTTGCTCCGAACTAGCTCAGGTAACAGTCCTCGTCACCCGCAACGACCGACCACTTGCAGTCGTTGCTTGCAGCGACCACTGTTGCCATTGTCCACATTGACCACCGCCGTCAATACCGCGCGTGGCGCCGCCGCCACATTGGTGGCTAGGGTTTGGAAACCCTAACCGCCCTTCGTGGGTTTTTGGGCCAAAACCCATATGGCCCACCAAGGCCCAATGAAGAAAAAAAATTGGCTATGTTAGGGTTTCAGCATTTTTTCAAAAACTCCCTCCAATTTCTTCATTTTACTAGAAAATTGATTCGGTTGGGAAATGTGCAATTGGGCCCTTGATTTTTCTTGATTTTGTGGATAACTGAATCCGGTCGGACAATTTGCAATTTAACCCTCAGACTTTCGGGAATTTGCAGTAAACATAGTCTTGGCTAGAAACTTTTGCAAATCAACCCATAACTTTTCAGAAATTCGAAAGGGGTCGCTACCTTATGAAATTTTGCAAATTAACCGATAACCTTTCCATATATTAGAAAAATGGCCTTCCGCATCCTAAAATTTTGTCTTGAGGCCCATGTATGTTTTATTTTCATGCTTTTAGGCCCTTGGTATTTAATTTTTTCAGTTATTTACTAATCTAACTATTACATTGCTTTATTATCTTGATTTCTGAGCACATAAAATTGCAGAATGTCATAGAAAAATTCATAATTGATTTAGAAAATTCAATATTTATATTTATTCATTTGCTGAAATTATAAATTTTTTCTATATTGTTTATAATTCAGAAAAATTCATAAAAACTAAAAGAAATTTTGAAAAATGCAAAAATTTTGCATTTTTGCAGGAAAATTATAGAATTATCTGGAAATTTTTCTTGCTTATATTTCATTTGTTTATTATTTTTTTCATGCTTATTCCATAGCTCATTTTTTTTCCAAAGTTAATTTATTATTTTTTCAAGAATTAAAATATTGAGAAGCATGTGTGATATCACCAAAGAGAATTTACCAAGATTTTTCTTGATAGAAACAATTATTTGACATGGACTCTGGATGTTGAGATCCACGTGTCTTGAAATGATCCCAATGAGATCATTATTCAGGAGAATCAGTGCACTGACGTCTATAAGGCAAAAACACTTATCTTTCCAATACATCATCTGAACAAGGACCTAAATAATGAATACCTCATTGATATTTCTCAGTAAAGAATAATATTTGTATTTATATTTTCTATTTGATTGAATTTTTAAGTTTCCATATTTTAGAAATAACAAAGAGAATTGAAATTATTACTTTATTTAATTATTTTTTATTAAGCATTATTTTAAAATTTTAGTGCTATGTGTTTTGCATAAGTATCATTAGAGTTTTTTTTACCCATGCAAGCACCAACTAGCTATTATTTTATATAATATTGGAGGAACAATGAATATTGTTTCTATATAACAAATATTTTTTTAATAAAAGTACAAGGATCGTGCACCTACTAACTAAAATTAATAAAGGTTATGATACAATCACTATATGTCCACTCAATGAGCTTCTCTTTGCATAAGAATCCAATTAGCAATTTTCAACTTCTCGTGGGAAGTGACAAATGGTAATAATAAAAGTCACTAGATTCTTTGACATAAGTTGAATTTATCTAAAGCTTATGATGGTTTAGGCTTTAGAGATCTGATGGCTTTTAATCAAGCAATGCTTGCAAAACAAGGTTGATGCATTTTGGTTTTTTCAGATTCTCTGTGACTTGAATGCTTAAGCCCTAATATTTTTCAAGGGATGGTTTTATGTAAGCGGCGGTCCTAAACTGAGCCACATACACCTAGAGCAATATTGTTTATAGAAGGGAGATCCTATGACATAAGATAATTTGGTGAATATGCAATGATGATGATACAAATATATGTATAGACAACTAGATTCTTATACAAGGCTATATTGTGATCTTTAGTTCAGAAGGCCGGTGAAGTGGTGTAGTGTGTGCATGAACTAATTGACCATAATACTCAATCTTGAAGAAGTGAATTTGTTGGTAGATAGATTTTATGACATATATATTATAGACGTTCGGACAAAAACATATAGAGACACTTTCCTAGCTTGACATTTCAATAATAATGAAGTCTAGTTATATGTTCCTCACACGTTAATAAAAAATATTTGTTATATAGAAACGTTATTTTATTGATCAAAGTTAGAAAAGTTAGATTGTGTCCAATCAAAAATAACAATCTTTTTAGTTTGGAGCGAGTACTTTACAAGTTTGCTCATATACTTAATAAATAATTTAAATTATCCCAATCGATAATTTTAAATGTTTTCTTTTTGAAAGGGACACAGATGTGTACTACACATTTTTTTTTACTAGACTACCATCACGCATATTTACACAATTTTGTATACAAGGAGTTTAGAGCACAACACTACAAAATTTAAGATTTGCTAGAGAATTTTGAGATTGAAATATGAGACTTAAACCCACATATCAATTAAATATCAATGTCTTGTAAGTAAATCTAAATTTAGATGAGAACCAAACAAATATTTTAAGTCACGACAAATTTTTAAAGATGTGGGAGGAATGTGCACTCGCTTACTAGTACTTTTAAAAAATCAGACTCCATAATAGATACAATTATGACTCTCTCTCTCTCTATATGGTGAGATTGGTTTTAAAATATTACAATACTAATGTCATTATATATTTGTAAATTAATTTTTTTTAAAAAATTACAGTGCAATTGCACGGGTTTATTGGCTAGTTTTGTTAACATAATAGTTATGTCAATGTGGATCCCTCATATCAATCCTAATAGACTAGTATCGTATGTTAATAACCCAGTATATTAAATAAATTAATAGAAAAGTGGTTTAAGGGACAAATGACTCCTATTCTAATACTCCCTCCTTCCACAAAAATTTGTCTGTGCAATCATACTTTCTTTATGTTTGGTCACCAATATATTTATAAATATTTACATTGACAATATGAAATTGATATAGTTAGATTCATCATAAAAAAATATTTTTATAATATTATATTTTTATAATTTTTATTAACATATTATAATAGAAATTAGTGGTCAAAATTGTTAATTAGAAGTCATGCAAAGTTAAACGCAATAAGTTTTTGTAGATGAAGATAGTAGTAGATAAGTTTACGTGTTCTAATTTAATAAAAAAAAATTGATTGTATAATAGTGATAATAAAGAAATCTCTAGTGATATTTTCTCTAAGGTCAAACAGTTGTGTTATGCTCTGTCTAGTGAGGTCTTTTTTTTATTCAGAATTTTTGAACTCGACCGAACTGTTAGATACTTATCTAAAAGGGTTACTGTGGATTAAACTTGTTCTGGTAGAGTTAGGAGGATAAATGGAGGGATGCTAATCCAATTGGAGAGGATACGTGTTCATACTATGATGGTTGTTCTCTACATCATAAATTGGTTAATATTCTGACACGTTAAATGTGCAATGGATGATTAATAAATGTTGCATGTTCTTCAAATTTATTCACGTATGATGCCTTTCGAGTTTGTGCATCGAGCAATGTTAGTTTACATACCGCGATTCATTGCCATAAGACGCATTCTCGTGATGAACTGGGAAAAAAAATTTCTGTGAACCTTCCAATTTAAGGTTACCAGATTGGTATAAGCATATCCAAGAACACAGTGCAATCAATTAACAATTTTGTTCTAACGATATAGACGAAAACACAAACGAATTTTCTGTAAATACAGATGATGTATCCGTTATATTCACAATACACGTTCTTTAGTCTCTATCCACACACTCCCTCATCTCACGCATGTATCCACATAATACTTCAAATAAATAATAAATTAGAAAATAAAAAAAATTAAAAATTGAATCCATAATCTCTATTTTAGATACAAGTTTTTATCGTAGAGTGAGCTTCTGACTGTTTCTGTTCGATTGTTTAGTATCCAAAAGATTCCAAACAAGTTATGATTTGTTATCCGCCAGCTCTATTGCATATGGTTGAACGTAAGCTCTGTTGCATATAACTCTAAAAGTAATGCTCGAGAAACAAACAAGTATTAATTGGATGGAAACTGTAACCGAACAAGTCAAACATTTGCCATGGTCCAATTGCTGAAAGCATGAGCTCTCCACAAAAACATGCATGGGTTAGTAACGTATCACATAACATTCATGTACATGGCACGCATCTCAAATGATACATATCAGAGTTTACATAATAATGGCTCTACTCTTTCCCTTTCTTTCTGAGAGAAATAAAGCTACGAAACTCCGGTATCCAAAGTGTTTAGTCGAAGCAGTTGATTAGAGCATGTAATTTAATATATCCAATTTTTCATCAGATAACAAGATTCCAGACTGCTCCTTCGCCTTCGCCACATGTGTTGTGAATATATTTCATCCTGTCCACTGACTTGCATACCCCACTGCACGACCAATCAAAGGACGCCACGCATACGTTCCCGGCTTGCTTCTTCCATTCACAATCTACAGAAACGTTTTTTTTAGGCACATTTATCATACTGCAAGAAGTTGCTGATTTAGATGTATTTTCATCGTAGAATTAATTGTTCTGTGTAACTAAACTCGCCAAATTGATATTTGTCGCATGTACAGTCCAACAAAAATGTGCATAAATTTAAAGCAATTCTGACTAGACGAAAGGGATGGATGCTGGAGACCTGGAGGCGTTGCACAGCACATGCTCCGATCATCAACGTGCTCGACTTCGAGCCCAATTAACCATGCACCGAGAGAAACATCTTCGTTTGCGAATCTATGCAGTATTGGTCTAGAAATTTTTCTCACACATCAATAATACTCACAAGAACTAAAAGGTTAACTAGTACAAACTACAAAATTAATGTGCTTACTGATTTATGGAGATGTAGGCAGCGAGATCCTTGGATATCGCGTAAATTTGGCCGGTGGCGTGGCGGAAATACTTGTTCCCCACGTCCCCGAACTTCCAGTACTCCGGCTCGTGGTACTTCACTCCTCTGTCACCAAAAAGTTAGAGCAACACCAACACATATACTTAGATGATAACAGAAGTATATATTTATATAAAGAGAGGTTCGCTTATCATCTCTATTTTTATATTATGTATATACTTAAGTATGGTATTGACATAATCTGTGGAGTAAAAATAGAAATGTGAAATGTGTTTTTGTTAACATACTATATACTAATTCAACGTGAAAAATTAAAAAGAAAAACGCAAACTTCTAGATTTCATCACGTATAATTAGATTTTGCTCACTTATGTGACAGAACAGGACCAGACTTCATGCAGCCCACGTACACCCTGGGCCTTGTTCTATACTCGGCAAGTCTACTTGAAAGCATCCCTGCATGGTTACCACACAGAAGAGTTGAGTAACTTCAGTTAAACGTACCATAGTTAAATGGCAGAGAGCTCATGTGGATCTTAAGCACGTACCAATGTTGACGTGCACGTCGTCGTCGACCTTGACGTAGAAGTCGGCGTCCCACATGGCGACGGCGGTGGTGAAGTAGACCCTGGTCTTGGAGGACAGCTCGTGGTAGCCCTCGACGTGGTCGAGGCGCAAGAAGTCCTTCGTCTCCGCCTCCTCCGCGTCGATAGCACGGTCTAGTGCTCCATCGGGTGTGTCACTGTGGCCGATCACGAACCGGATCAGTATCCCCTTCTCCTTCTCCAACCTCTTCAGTTCATCCCCTGCAAGTACCAACAGTTAAATAATGAAGGTTGTTACACTAGCTATGTACTGTTATAGGGTATTTTCGGCTGGTGTTTGTAGACAGTCGAGTCAATTTTTGTGGTAATAAAAATGTGTGGTGTAACAAAAAAAAATTAGTCATTTAGCGTTGTTTAGATTGTTTCATATTCGTAGTTAAAAATTGATAATTGATACAAGACTCAATTGTTATACATAGGGGGGGGATTGGCTAACTAAATAAACAGCAGTAAAAAACAGCCAATGATTTTGCTGGAAAGATATAAGCAAAACTCCCAAAGTGGCCAAAATTAGCCAAATTCTGTTACTAACCATTTTTTTGGTCGTTAAAGAAATAATGACAAAAACACGTTGGTCATGATCATATAAGTTATATAGATACCAACCAAACACAACTACAATATTATTTATTGGAGTGGTGTTTCTATGCTCTCCAGAAATTAAATTACAAAAATTTTAAAACAATACATTGACAATAGTAAATGAAACTGCACTTTACTTTAAAAACATCGCAGATAACTTTTTTAAAAATAAATACTAAAACACTTCATCGTTACAGCATCCCCTACTATATAAGTATACAACTACTATAACATATATATCTTCCTCTGATTCTTTTGAATTCCGAAACAATATTATATTATTACAACAAATCTGATTTTTTATAGCACAAATCTGTAAACAGCTATAAAATCAGGTGTAAATCACTCTCTCAATTGCTTTGTCCTTTAGGATTCGAGAAGCAGACCAAGAGAAGAAGCTAGAGGAAAGAAGCTGAGCACCTCTAGGGACCCAGGTCTGCCGGAGCGAGTTGCGCCGCTTCTTGCTACTGAAGGCCGTGTTGATGCCGATCACGACGAAGGCCTTCTGCAGGCCCTTGGACGCCACGGCCGCGCCGCTGCCGCCGTTCTTCCTCGCTCGCTCCGCGGCCAGCTCCATCTCCAAAGACGACACTGCCTTGTCCAAGGACCTAAAGCACATGCACACACGAATACACCATGCATGAAACCAAGAACAAGAAAGCGTGTACAACATTTGCATTTGTGTTTACTCACTGAATTGCATGGTGAGTCCTCGCCACCTCATTCATGATATCCTTTGGACTGCTCTCTCCTAGCTTCTGAGAAATTTACATGCATACAAAACAATTAATGTGCAGGGTTCTATAAGTTTGTCTGGAGTGTACATGTATATACACTTACACGCTTGTGCTCGCAGCCAGAAGACTTGATCATGTCCATGCTCGTCGACGGCGACGTCAGCAGCGCCATCCGGCCGCTGACCAGCAAGCCCACGAAGAAGCTGGTGATGCACAGCGCGACGACGGTCTTCCCCGACAACGGCTTCGCCCGCGACGCCTTCTTCTCCAGCTGCGGCTGCCACTCGGTCAGTGCCTTGATCAATTTGAAACAACATATATGATCATAAACAATGTCACTTCAGTTCAGTCAAGAAATACACTTCTCAGGTTAGCCTTAGGTGTTAGGACTTATGAGTGTACAAACCATCATTGCCGCAAGCCCGTTAGTTTGTAGGTGCACTTGATGGTGATTTTTGCTTAATAATGGGGATAGCAAGTTTTGAGCATATAATGAGAGCGATATGTTTTGCTAATGAGAATGCCAGTTATCTCATCCCCCCATGCACCGCTAAGGGGTTCAGTTCGCAAGGCACTTTGTGTGAGGAGCCTCATGCTGAAAGCGTGAAATTATGGAAAGAATCGGAAGATACCAGGGTGCAACGCAGGGATCGTCCGGGCCCTGGAGGAAAGGTTCACGGTCGCGGTTTTGCGTGTGCGAATTATATGCCCGAGATCGTTGGTGATCCACCAATCGTTAAATTTCATATGGTCAAAAAAAGGTCGGCGTACGAGGGTAAAATGCATCAACTTTAGTTCATAACATCCGGCGCTCTTCCGTGCTGGCTTTAGTTCTCCTGCTGTTGCTTTGGAGTACTCTTAAAATAGCGTACAGAACCATTTTCCCAACCATGGCCAGGACTAGGAATTTTTACGCTAGTTATAATCAGAGTTCAAAAAAGAATTGAGCTGTTCCCTTCTTTTTTCCATGAAAGACATGAATTGGTTAGAACCGGTTTGAATCAATTATAGCTCTACATAAATTAGACTAACTCAAAATAAATCCGTCATAGAACAGAGTTTAAACATGTTGGGATTCGATATCCAAATCCCCGCCGATACCCAACGGTTTTCTCAACCCTGGTTATAAAAACAAATTGGTACCCAGTGTTAAGCATCATTATGATATAAAATAATGAAAAGTACAAACCTGAAATAGAGGAATTTGAATGTTCCACTCAAGTCACTTTACCCGACAAAGTGCTGCTACCTTTGATGGCAAGTTCCTACTCCACATTTCAATTTGCAATACCAACCACGGAGGGCATCAACAGTGCCAGCAATAGAACAGTTTAATTTACACCAATCCACGGGGAGAAAAGCTCAGAAAGTATGAGAAAGAACTTCCTATCGAATTTGCATTGTCAGAGCGGTACAGTAAAGCCCATCTGCACCAAAGGTCTCATCGTCTACTGCTCTTAGATCATAACATAAAATTATTCGCACATCATGCACGCATCTAATACGAAATTCCTATTTTGCTATAGTTTACAAAACTCACAAGCCGACTGGTAGTGCTAGATTATGGGCCCTGTAATGTTCAGCAATACTTGGTCAAAAATCAGGATCCGAGAGATCGTTCCATGGAGCCTCTGAACATCAAAGTTTTCCATAACACAATTACATTATCAATTTGCAGTATGCCGCAGCTGCATACATTGAAACAAATAGAATGGATAGTTAATATACAAACTGGAACTTCAATTGCGATTACCAAAGCCTATAATGTTGTTGAATCCAAGGAAAAACCTTGATTAATTTTTTGAGTGCCTCCCCACGGATCCATTCTGCTCCAACAATTAAAAATTTGAGGAAAATGCAAAGAGAAAACCGAAGCCACAAGGGTAGATGCAAAAAGAACATATTTTCCTTACATGAAAGAAGCACCATACATACAAACAGCAGGTAGCACTATCACTTGCAATTCACTTGATTATTGTCCTCAACATATACTTCGCTTGTTGAAAGACTCCACGGTCAAGTTAGCAGTGAAGGCTGGGATAGAATTCATCTTTCGTATGAAAATCTCGACCTGGAAAGTATGAGGTTAGATTATCATAGGCAGCAAACATTTTATGCAATCCCAAACTGAATACCTGCCGGGCGATCTCTTGTTGAGATGTGTAGTCATTAACCTGTGTTTATTAGTAAGATCAAAATAATGTCCCCTTAAAAGATTTGCAAAAACCATTTCAGCGGTGCAATGATCATACCACAATATTGGTGCTTCCTGATTCATAGTCAAACTCAAGTTTTTCATCATCGCTTTGGGCATAAACTGATTGCAGAATAAATCGTGTTACAGGAATCCCATTTGACAGCTGCTGATCATTCATTACTATCTACAACCACAAAGAAAAAAGGATTACACATGGAAGATAAGGCCCTGTTTGGAAACAAAATATTTTTTTGGAGTTTTTGTCCAATACTGTGGTTTTGAAAGAAACTATGGTATCAAAAACCAAAGTCCTGTTTGGTTACAAAGTATTTTATGATTTTTGAAACCATAATTTTTTTAGAGTTTTGCAAACTTGACTTTGGTACAAAGTTTTGAAAAAAACTTTGACCAACCGATTCACAGGCTCAAAACCTCTCACAATACTCTCTCTCGAGGAAGGCTTCGACGATGTGCGGCAGCCCGTAGAGGAGGGGCGGCGGCCGAAGGAGAGGGGCGGTGGCCCGAAGGGGAGGGTTGCCGATGGCGGCGGCGGCCCAAAGAGGAAAGGGCGTGATGTGGAGGACGGAGTAGGCAGCGGGGTCGGTGGGGGCGTCGGAGTCGAGGAGGGCCACGAGGTCGGCGATGACGTGGAGGACAGAGTAGGCAGCGGGGTCGGCGGGGGCGTCATAGTAGGTTTGGCAGAAGTTGTGGCCATGATTGAGCTTGACGGCGATGTTGTGGCCATGGTTGAGCTTGACAGCGCCGCCGACGAAGCAGCCAACGTAGGTTTGGCAGAAGTTGTAGAGCCCATCGAAGACGGGACAGTCCGCACCGACGTGGAAGGATATGCCATTCACATCTGCGTGCCAATGTTGCACCTCACCAGCGGGTGTCGCACCTCACTGGCGTGGGCACGATGCGTGAGCTCGCGCGCATCACGGCGCTGCTGCAGGCAAGCTTCGGCGAGGTGACTGCGGTGTTCTTGGCCTTGCACGGCATGCGACATGGTGATGTTTTGGATTTTGATGGTGGCTTTTTGGGAGATTCTACGCTTGTTTTGAATTTTGATTCGAATGAATGAGGATTTGAGCCCAAATTGGTTCCGATTCCATCCAAAATTTGACTCGATTCGAAGCCAGGGGATATGAATTTAGTCTGATTCAAATACAAATTTGTTTTGATCTTATCTGGAGTTCGATTTGGTTTAGGATTAAAGAGACGTTTTGTTGTTCAGATACTTGCAAAACAAATCAATTCTAGTTATGTTTCAATCCGATACTTGAATGTGTAACGGTTATTTTTTTAAAATTGTCATAACTAGTTTATTGAAACACCAAACTGAAAACTTTGAAAAAAAAAAAACTGTGTATCCAAACACCTATAAAAATTGTAGTTTTCTCAAAAACTGTGGTTTTGTAATACTACGAAATACTGTGGTTTTGATTGCATGACAATTCTAAAACCATGGTTTTAAAAACTGTGTTTCCAAACATTGCCTAATAGTTTTTGGAATGCATTAGACACCAGATAAAATTGATGATTAACAGCTAGCCATTGCTAGAAACAGATAGTAAGGAAAAACTGTAATAAGAACAAAATGTAGAAGGAAAATAACAAGCATAATGTTTATGCAAATGTACATCACCTATACAAACACCAAGTGGGATTAAAATTCCCTCTCCAAAAAAGAACATTATCGAGAAGTTCCAAGCAATTCCTTCTAATACAACAAATATATATATGTATTCAGTTGACCTCAAGTGCTTAGGTAGATATTACTTTTGAGTGCATCAGTTCTCCTTTGTATGCCACAACCCATATGTTGAATGCATAATTTAGCTAAGCACAATTACAATAGAAGGATTTGCGGCTTCCTTTCTCAAGATTCTGCATGTGTATTCTATTCCCATTAAACATAAAGAGATATTTAGCTCCATAGCAATGCAAAAATTGGGTAGCTAGCAAAATACATTAAATGTTTCATTGACATCTAGCTCGGGCCCACTTGTCCATGTCACAACCAGTGATATTTTATTAAAATGACACTTTTACAGTGCTATAAAACTAATTTTTACTTAAAAAGAGATTTGGACTCTAGACAAGTTCACCACAATTCATGAAATCACAAAGCCATTTATTCATTAGAGGACCAGTCCAATCAAAAATTCCTATAAGTAGCTAGAACACTAGCCTCTGTTAATCTGAAGCCTTAGCCACTATGCATTCAGAATTTGGAGCAAAAACCAATTAAGATGGGGAAATACATGGACAGCAGTAATAGATCAAGAAAGTCAGTCCCTCTATGAATTGTGCCATAATAGCAATACCTTGTAACCAAAAAGAGAACAACAAGCCTTCCGGAAGACCGAGATCCTCTCTGCAAAGACTGCCTTGTACCTAATTTGAAGCAAACGTAAGATCATCTTTAAAAAAAATCATCATCTGCGAAACCTTGTAATGGAGAGAATTAACTAGATACCTTTCTTCACGTTTCTCAAGTGTAGCAATTTGATTTTTAAATTGCACTAGCTTTTCAGCTATGTTTGCATCTACCACATCATCAGCATCTGCATGTAAATTAAATTTTCCAGCTATAAATACATATGCAAAAATCTGACCACCACTCTCAGTGCTTGAACATGCAAAGCATAGGATATTAAAAATGGGTTGCCGGTGGAAAAGACAGATGTATCTTGTTAGACTAAGTAACTACAAAACAAAAACAAGTTATCAGAAATTGTGCAATAACTGAAAGTCACTCAGGAAAAAAGCTAACATGTAATTATTGCATGCTAAAATACTTTCTAATCTCAATCCATTAGATGACATCTTCATTGCAGAGTTCAGAACAGAGCACAGACAAATCACAAGAAAAAACTCAAACATCCAAACCATATGTGGAGATCATGAACAGATAAAAATGAAATGATAATAAGACGATATACCAGCTTGTCCTTTTAGTTCTTCAACTGCCTGCAACCTCTCCTTTGTTTTCTTTAGTTCAGCTTGTAATGCTTCTATTGTCTGCTTTGCTTCACTGTCAACTGCAAGAGTATTTACCATACGCAGTACTTTGGTGCTAGAGGCAGAGTAATCTCCATGGCCTAGCTGTTAAATATCACAAGAACTTTCAAGCTACACAAGCACAGAACACAAAACAACCAAAAAAATTGCAAAATAAATAAGAACTATGTGCAAAAGTACTCATTTATAATTGCACTCTCAAATACTTTTAGATACAGACAGGGGCCTAAGCAATACTTAAAGGATTCCAAAGAACCATTGCAGGGCAAACCCCAGTTGGGGCCAGTAAACCAGTAAACAAACGGTCTTCCAATGTTTACCTAACAGCCAATTTTTAAAAAAAAAAATTCTTTGAATTTTTTGCAAGTTTTTGTGCTTCCTCAACCTTGGATTATTTATAGTTCTTAGATTCCTTTAAAATAGAGACAACACAAAACTACCACTAATATCGGTCTGTACCAACCATACAAGTCAGGATCGGGATTTCCAAAAACGATAGTATTACCGCCAGGAAATTGAACCCTGCTAATAACTTCCACACAATAACATCAAACAATAAGAAACGATACCTATTGGCATATTATAATTTATAGATACTCCTCATCATAAAGACATTCACCATTGCTTCCTTCAAAGCTGAAAGGAACACAAAACTTCCTAGCTCCCATGCTTGTGATCACAGGCAGCAGTGACAGTAGACGCTCCCATGTCAAGCGGCTCACCATTGCTATATAGAATAGACAGATGGGCATGCTCATACTACTAAAGGAAGAAGGTTTAAACGCTCTTTTTCTCCTACATGGAAGTCAATAAATCTAACCCTATATCCTAAGTTTCCCATAAATCTGCAGGGCACACCCATATGACAATGAAGACATTTTCATTGCTCACTAATGAGCCATTAACCCAAACATAGGATATCTCAGACAGAATTGAGCATAGTACATGCACAAATCATATTTGAGGAATATGAATTTATGATAGGCATATGTTAGGCTGCAATTTTGAATTAAACTGTAGGTAGACAAAGTAACCACACCAAGGCACCAACTAAAAACCTGAATAGCTGATATTAGACTGTCCTTACCTTTGACTCTAACAAGGCCACCTGAGAGTGAAGTTGATCTCCTTCTCGCTCCAAAGACTTCACTTTTCTTGCTTCAATGCTCAGTTTTTCATTCATTATATTGAGTTCATTGTGTTGATGACTAATTAGTTCTTTTTGCTCATACAAAGTGGCCTCCAGTTCTCTTATAGCTTTTACCTTTTCAGAGAGATCTGATTCCAAATTCTGCATCATGAAAAGCAATCAGGACAAAAAAAAAACAATCATAATGTTATAATGAAACTCACTAACCTTCAATAGTATGCCATCTCCATCCCCAGGTTTTTGGTTAGCCAACACAGAATGATCATTTCGTAATCTATCTCTTTCTTCACTGACTGCAGCCAGCTGTTCAGAAGAAAACATGCCACAAAAGGCACAAATCAAGCAAGCAATCTTGACATATAATAGGATGAATTCTCACTGTAAAAATCGAATCTCTCTTCAGATAGCTTAGACAAGAGAAGTACTGTGGGATCAAAAATGGATTTACAGTAAGACATCACATGGAACATACAAAATTGGAAAAGTATATCACATGGATAATTCTAATTATAGCTAGTAACAACAAGATAATACCATAAGTTCAAGCCGCTTGACCTCCCTTGTGGCACTTTCAGCTCTCTCTTTGGCAAGGGTAGCTTCACCTTCTGCACGCTGCCTGCTGAGATCAGCAAATTCCAATGCAACTTCCAATTCTTTCAACCGTGATGTTACTTCACCAACTTTGGTCAAATTTGCCAATACTTGCCTGTTCATAATTCAAAAAGCTACTTAAATTCTCATTGAAGAAAGGATTGCAGGGAAGTTGGACTGAATGTTCTTATTCAAAAATATCAATATGTGGTGGCAGTTTGAAACAAAAGCAGCAATATTTCAAAGTTTATATCTACTTCACCAAATGTAGTAATTATGTTTATAATCGCAAGATAAGGTGATACTCTGGACACTGTTAATAACAACGAAGTATGGTAGAAAAATAACATCAGAATAGTAACAGCAAATACATACTTCTGCAAATCTGCGAACTTTTGTGGTATATCACCATAAGAAGACACATCAGGTATGTCACTGAGTAGTGACATACAAGATGCTAATTCAAGCTCCAACTTCTGTGCTTTACCCTCAATATCCTGCAGCTTAGATAATTCCACTTCTGCTCTTTTTCTGCGCCCCTGCTCCTCCAATAGTTTTTCCTTCAGCAACTCAACATTGGTGTGCGAGGATTTTAACCTTCTAGCTTCACGCACTTCTTTTTCCTATATATATGTAGAATCAGAGGTAAAAAACAATATCAAATTTTGAAAATTTAGAGAGCAGTTCATTCTTGACAACCTATATGACAAAGCTTAAATATTTCCAAAGGTGAGCGAAAAGGAACTTCAGTGACCAAATTAAAGAAATAATCAAATAATACCTAAAAAATGCTCAGAGCAGATGTATTTATACAACATCAGATAACAAAGTGAATTGCCTGGTAAAAAGGTGCCATGATGAATTAAGTAATGGCTAATGCACTTATTCAGGGAATTGTTTTTCAAGACAAACTTGGGGAACATGTTGTGATTAGAAATGTTGGACACTGCAACTGAGCCCAGAGCCCTATATTTAGGAAGCAACATTAGCAGGATATGCGGCCATAAAAGAAGTCGTCCAGCCAACCACAGCTCTGCTGGCGGTAGAACTTCCTCTGTAGCTTGGTGAGCATTCAATGCTACTGTTAACATCTATGGCAACTCCAACAGCCAGATAGGGTGCAAAATAGTTCTCCCTAGAACTAAAGATAAATCTTTCATTCAGTAATGAATGCTAAGAACACTGCAAGTTAGTTATGGTATCACCTATCAGGATAACAAAAACAGGGTGAGACTGAGATTTTCAATTAAAGGTCAGAAATAACTAGAGCTTCCTCCTTAAACATGTCATATTCAAAGAAGCATCTTCTGAAACTCAGTACAATACATGAAACACATGACGTCATTGAACATTCACATGGCATCAGTATGAACCATCAAGGAGACATCAACTTGGGTAAATACTCACATAACTTCGAAGCTCCTCTTGCAAGAGCTTTATCAACTTCTGATCATCAGTAGGAGTACGCTGATCAGACAAAGCACTAGAATTCAACAGCTTGTGCTCTATTTCATTCTTTTCACGAAGACACTGCTCAAGAACATAAAATGCAAATCAGTGTGGTGGTTGTACCAGAATTGTAAACCTAGTAGACACTAGTATGTGTATTTGATGAAAACTGTCATCCTCAGCAGGGTAAAAAAGGAGTATGGGAAATGTTAATAGACAATAATGCAAATGTTGTTAGCTAACCTCATCTAGTTGCTTTTTCAAGCCCCCCAACTGCTGATTTAACAACTGCGCTTCACCCTCAGAGTTTGCTGCTCTGAGCCTCATCCTTTCAAGCTTTCCAGAGATATGTTCAAGTAGATGAGCCAATGTGTAATTACAAATAGATAATTACAATAATTTAACATTACTGACCTCGGCCTTCATTTTAGAAACAGAGAGTTTTGAGTCATCTTGAAAATATGAAAGTTCCTTCTTGAGGGTTTTCTTCTCCCTTTCCGAACTTTCTGATAACCGCTGCAATTTCCCTTCCAGCTCTTTGACCGACTCCTTCGCAGATGCTGATGATGACTCAGCACTAACTCGAGAATCAAACTCTTTTTTGAGTTGCACCTGCAGTACCCCAAACTTGTCATTAGTCATCTCAATTGACAAATAAAGATATCATGGACCAAGAAAGAAAAAACTGTACACATATCCATTAAAAGTTTCTGTTTGCCACCATGGCATAATATAAGTATCAGCCCTGAGCTACGTAAACACTGCATATGGATGCAATAGTAAGTAAGAAGCCATACAGATGAGTGAAGATCCCTTCAAGAAATGCAAGAAGGTAACATACAATGAGAGTGAGAGAGGCTTCATACGTCGGGGGGGGGGGGGGGTGGGTGTGGTGGGGATTTCCATACCTCAAGTTCACCTATCTTCTTGACCTGTACCCGATATCGTTCCTGATAATCACCCAACTCCTCCAACATCCGCTCTTGTAATGCGCACTCCCGGCCTTTTGTTGCTGCCAGTTCTTGCTCTACATAGTTCAGTTTATCCTGGCATCTCATCCTTTCATCCTCTGAAGCAATACAAATTAGTTTGCTGATTCCATGCATTACCATATGCATTTAGTGACTTGCAACAGAAGACTGCTGACACTTTATCCAGGATGCTTAAAGCAGAAAAGCATGCGTTATTACAGATTGGCCATCCTATTAGTGCAAAGTTAGGGTACCATTTTGGAGCTACATATGCTTAAAGTAGAAGTTTTAATCTATATAATATGTCATGTTTTGCAAGTAGATAAAAAGAAAAGATGCTCTTATCAACAATTAAGCACTCAAAAGTTAAATGTACCATGTTTACAATTCACAAACTCGGGATATAGAAACAACTCAAAACACAAGCCTGGGAAAGCAAAATCATACCACTCTTGGATAATCGCTCTTCCAGCACCTCCAGTTTTGCTCGATACTCCTGAACTTGCTTTTCTGCAGTGTCAAACGCCACCATGAACTCTGATTTCACCTGTCAGCATCGCACAAGTGAAGGAAACATGAATCCGTCTATCAGTGTGACATCTAAGTCTTAGTCACGCAGCAGCAAAGCACAAACTCTCATTTTCGCAGCCCAAGCTTCACCACCAATTATCCAAATCCAATGCAACACATTATCTATAGTCTATATGGTAGTAACTTAAAATGTTTTTGAAGTGGCACGTGTGACCAAAACTGATTTTTTTTTTTTAAGTGTCAATTTTAGAACTACACAGAGCAAAATGGCACCTACCAATTGCAATAACAAAAAGCTATGGGCTTCTAAAACGAGTAAAACAGCGACAGTTCGACGCGGGGATGAGGAGATCACCATCTGACGGCAGTGGTACGTGCAGACCATCTCATCCGACGTCTCCCCGGTGGCGGCGGCGGCTGTTACGATGCTGGTGGGCCGATCGTAGAGCACGAGGCGGCGGTCGGAGACGGGAGTGTGACCGCCGCCGCCGCCGCCGCCGCCGCCGATGTCGGCGTCGGCGTCGGCATCAACCCGCCGCTTCCGCTGCGGTGGGGTTCGCAGAATCATCTCGTTGGCTTCAGGCTCTAGGAGGTTCTAGAAGCTTCCAAGGGTTTGCGGGGCGGAGAGAGGAGATGGACCAGGAGGGATTTGATTTGAATTATGAAATCCGCCGATGGGAAGCACCAAAAATTTGTGGGCTCAAAAACGTAGAAGTTTTTGGGAAGAGTTGAGGCCTTGGGCAAACTGGACAGCATCCAGTTGTGAGTGTAACCGGATAAAACTCTGCTTAACAAAGTTCTTTTCTTTTTACGAAAAGTTTTTTCAGGTATATGCAATATGTTAGAGAGAAAAAATGCATGAGTAGAGCAACGAATTAAACAGTTGGAATATCAAAAAAAACTACACGAAATGTTAGATATTATGGAAATAATTCAAGATGAATTGTTTGTATATATCTCAAAAAGATATCATGAGCTTTCCTAGCACGTGATGGATAAAAAATAGTGAGGGAGCTGATAAACTTATATAATTTTTTAGAGCAAGTAAATTTTGTTTACTATACCTTTAAGTGAAAAACATATTCAGATTATTCAAATCCAACAAAGTACATATTTGGATAAAAATATTTCATCCAAATAAATTATGTCTGAAATCATGTTCAAGACTAATAATATTATATTTGTGTCCATATTTGAATTAAAAAATGATGAATTTAGATGTATGATTTCAAACCCATATTTGATTTGTATTGTGAATACTTGTCTATCTGTAACAAGTCAAATCGATAGTCAATTCGGAGTCAAAAACAAATCTATAGTCAAATTATTGTGTGAATCGCAAAAAACAATGTGACAGAACTTTACACGAACCATCAAATTTATTTAAAATATACAATCTTTTGTGTTTTATATTATATAAATATCAAAAATACAAATATATGGGTATTGTGATTTGACAGATATCAAGATCTAATCCAAACGTATATCTAGTGATCATTTTATTCTCCTACAAAACAAAATAATATCAAAAATTCAATCTGAATATATTTTAAAAATATAAATGTGGATTTTGTATACCCACTAATTGACCCCAACTTGATCCTTTTCATCATCAATGGTTTCTTCTCCAACGTCCATCCTCCATATTATTCCCAAATGGGTATGAAAAAACTTATATATGCGAACTACTATTGATTAGACTAAATAAATATTCTATTTATCAGACTAGTCCAATCAATTCAAATCAAACACTCCTCTTGCAAATCTAAATATTTTGGATCCTCTCCTCACCATGATTTTACTAAAACACTACTTTCAGAAATCACATGAAATCCAATCGTGATCTTGCGATCATTTTGTATTTTATATGTCATATGTTTTCTTGGAACTCTTATGATCCGGGAGGATCTCAGGTTGAGTTCGAAACGGATTCGTGACCACAAAATGGTTTGCGACTTTGAAAAGATTTGCGACTTTAGGAAGGATTCAAACACTGGTCGGAATTGTAATTTGATCCGAATATGTATAACTAAGTTTATCTGTTTAGAGTTAGTTAGTTATATGAGTGTAATACGTTTAGCTTGTTGAGTCTGATACGTACTCATACGATTGGACTATAAATACCTTGTAATAGGTTTAGTTTAGATCATCGAATATTATTACAGTCTTAGATCATATACCCAGCTTATAGTTCCTTCGACGTAGGTAAGTGTGTCTAACGTTCGACGAGTAAAGCCCTCTTTGAAATAAAGAGTTGTGTAATTATTTTGAACTGTGTTTCGATCATCCTTTGGGTTTCGGTACTTCCGAGTAAGATCTCGTTATTCTGCATATTAGAATCTGGGCGAGCCTAGTGTGAAAATCAAGACTAGGTCTCAAACGGATCAAGTTGATATCAGAACAGCTTTCCTATCCTATGGATGGTGAAGAATCACCAGTGTTACAAAACTTCCAATGAAACTCCAGATGATCAATTGACAGTTCCTACAGCCGCGTCTCCGACAATGTCTGAAGATACCTCCGTTCAAGCTAACCTAGCCGAACAAGTGGCTAAACTCTCCACCAATATGGAAACCGTACTTGCTTGATTAAGCAGCAGATTATGATTGTATCTCCTGAAGTAGGAAAGGTTATGAGTGTGAATACTAGTGAAAACTTGCGCAAGGCAGACGAAGATGAAGATGAAGGCGACCACAAGACCGAAGACCTCGCCAACACCTCCTTAGCTGTCGGATCTTTTAAAGTCGACGCTAAGATTGATAAACCCATATATGATGGGGTGATCGATGCCAAGAAACTGGATTCTTGGATCGAACAGTTTGAGACCTACTTTGACTTGAAAGGGTTCAATAGCACTCAAAAGGTGAAGTTCGCACCTTTGAAGATGAAGGACCACGCCAAGACTTGGTGGAAGGCCCTTGTCGCCAGTGATGAAATTGACGACCTTGCGTGGGGTTAATTCAAACGACTTCTGTGACAAAAATTCTATTCGATGGGTTACCTTGAGGAAAGATGGGAATGTTGGCACAGATTGTACCAACGGCGCGACCAATCTGTCCAGGACTACATGACGGAGTTCCGGAGACAAGCAATGATCCTTGGCATCTCACTTTCCGACACCCATACGTTTAGAAAATACACGTCTGGACTTCAGAAGATAATCAGTTTTGAGTTAAGCCTATTCAGAGTTCAAGACATCTCGACCGCGAGCACGACTACTTTGGCGATTGAGAAGAAAAATAAAACCCGCAATGACAAGAACGTGAGGGAGATTTCAACCACGACGAGCTCCGGTGAGGGTACCCACGATACAGGTAACACTTGTGAGCATTGTCATGTTGCTGGGAACACAAAAGAGAAGTGTTATAAACTTCATCTTGAACTGCAACCAGAAAGAACAAGGAGGGATGAACCGAGCACATGAACAACTATGGTTACTTATGTTCCCCTTGCAGAGGAAATCATCCAGTTGGATTCGGTTGAAAAGGCAGACATGACCTTATCTCTAATGGCAATGCTGAAAGAGAAAGGTTCAGGTTCATCAATTGACCACAACCCGATAGAGGAATTGTTCACTGTTAACATACAGGTGAAGCACGAGGTGGTCGCAGCCATCTTCGACCCCGGAAGCCAAAAGAATTTGGTCTCCGTCGGGCTGGTTCGATGACTTGGTTTGCAGACGACTCATCATCCTCGACCATATCCTCTGGAATGGTTCACTTCCAACGTGAATTAGCAAATCGAGAGTCAGTGTACTCTAAAGTTTGCAATATCTGCTCATTACATCGACGAGATTCAATGCGATGTCATCCCCATCAATATTCGTCAAATGATTTTTGGAAATCCGTTCTTGTACGATCGTGACGCCCATTACCACCGAAGAGCTCAAGAGTACGACCTCACAAAGGATGGGACGAAGTTCATCATTAGCGAAAACGACTACGTCGACACCAAGAACTTGTTGACAGCAAATCAGGCGAAATAGATTGTCAATGCATACTCAAAGTGTATGCTAAGCGTGATGCGTTCAGTTAAACATGAGGATTGTGTTGCATCGAGTATGGAAAGTAGTGGTTGTTTGGCGAGCTTGCCCGAAGAAAACAATGCGCTATTCGCAGAGGTACATAGTCGATCACCACAATGACTAGTCAAAAACAACATGCAACTTGTCTCTACGGCGCTATTGTTCAAACTTCGCAATCATAACTTTAGGATCGGTGATGGTATTAAACTCGACAAAGGGAAGGCTATATGCGAGTGGCCAAGGCTACAATCCATGACGGAGGTGTCAAGCTCCATGAGCGCCTATCTGTACATTCAATCAGACGATTGTAGCATTGTTCATCATGTGTTTGTTCGAAGGCTCCCATCGTTCTCTACATCTTCACAGTTGGTCACCAACGGGAGTTGGCTCCTTCTCAACAGGGGAGTCATGATCCGGGAGGATCTCAGGTCGAATTTGAAACGAATTCGTGACCATGAAAAAGTTTGCGACCTTGAGAAGGATTCAAAGTCTGGTCGGAATTGTAATTCGATCTGAATATGTATAACTAAGCTTATCTGTTTAGAGTTAGTTAGTTATATGAGTCTAATACGTTTAGCTTATTGAGTCTGATACGTACTCATACAATTGGACTATAAATACCTTATAATAGATCTAGTTTAGATCATCGAATATTATTATAGTCTTGGATCATATATCCAGCTTATAGTTCTTTCGACATAGGCAAGTGTGTCTAACGTTCGACGGGTAAAGCCTTCTTTGAAATAAAAAGTTGTGCAATTACTTTGAGCTGTGTTTCGATCATCCTTTGGGTTTCGGTACTTCCAAGTAAGATCTCGTTATTCTGCATATTAGAATCTGGACGAGTCTAGTACGAAAACTAAAGTTAGGTCTCAAACGGATCATCCTCCATAAAAAACAATCCATGTGATATTGTAACATTATTTGCTCAATCTTTTTGCATTTTTTATTTAATATTGTTGTAATATTATGGACTTATAATAATATATATTACAGTCAAATAGTATTGTTAGACTGTCAACCATAGCAATTATGCAAAAACCTGACACCAGTCGAGCAATAATTCTTTGAGCGATATTTTAATTATCGCATGGTTGAATTTGAGATAATGAACTGAAAGATATGATAAAAATGGGATGTTGTGATAACCATAAAGTCTGGAATTATCATTTAGGTCAAGTTTTTAATGACTTTAGGCCACCAGTATTTTGTAACTGGACCAAAAAAATTTTAAGTGTTACAAAAAAAATTACATACATAGGATTTTTATGGTAATAACTATACATATATGCACGTTATAAAGATATAGAATTTAGTTATCTATTTTGTGAAGAATAAAAGTTCAAATTGTCATCTTATTGAAAAAAGAGAGAGAACAAACTACCTGACTCACCAGGTAATGGTCCACATCTCCAATAGCATTCATGCATACCCTCCATGTTGATGAATACTTGGTTTACTTCATAAAAACTTAAGACCCTATAAATAGGAACCATACTTTCATATGAACATGGTGAATTAGTTTCTAAATACTGATGGATCGTAGAAACAAGTTAAGAGAGAAAGTTATAGTTAAGTCGAAGTACTACTAGAAGTATACTTTAAGATTAGGGAGTATAAGATAATTGTGTATATGCTATTATTACTCTGTCTTTTTAAAATTGTTCTGTCGCAATTATTGTGAGCTATATGTTATTTTATTGTATGTTCTTTTTACTATCTTAATGTCCTTTGCACTGAAATTTTGTAAACATAAAATAACCTTATTTTATTGGATATAAAAAAAGAACGGGCTAACATCCTATGAGAGTATATAGTGATGAATATGTGAGAGCCACTTATATCAATTTGGTGGATAGAAAAAATGTTAAAAATATGATCAAATGATTGAACATAATATTTTTCCAATTTGGTTATACTTTATTTTCAATGCTAATATTAAAAAGAATAGTGTATTGTTATCTCCTTTCTTTCTATTTTGTTATCTTTTAGCACAGTAAAAGAAATGGATTACTATTCTATTTTACTCTCCCGTAAAATAAATAATGGATGCCCCATATATATTTTTTCTTTTTACTTTACACAACAGAAAGATAATGTTGTGTTTTCAAGTGAAAATATGTATTCTTACATGTATATTTTTTTTTCTTTTAAAAGAGTTGCCATTGTAAGTTTATATTTTTCTTGAGTGTAAATTAGTGTTACGACGACAAACGTATTATACTAATCATAATTCTTGTATGAGACTGTCTGAGCTCTCTCTTCAGGACAACTCTTGTCCGAACAAGATACACGATAGTGGATCGTAGGAGCGACCAGTACTAATAAGTCAAGGGTGACAGTTTTGGGTGGACTAAAAATTTTTGCTTTTTTAGAATAAGAGTGTTTTATGAGAGACTGTGATATCGGAATACCCTTCTATAGAGTGTAAAAGTGTAAAATTTCATCCCGGTGACTTTTAAGATTAGGAATGCTTACAGTTATGTGTGACACTAGAGTTGTATTATTATTATTGTTATTATATTTTTATGTTACTCTATCTTTATTTTAACTTAATGAGAAATTCTTTATAAATAATTTTATAATATTTTTATATAAGACCTTACTTTATTTTCTGCATCTATTATTGTTTATACTAATTTGCTGAATATGACTTGTCATACTCATCTCGTTGATTTAAAATTTTTGTAGTTTTCAAAGTTTGAGATCATGTTATTAAAACATCATTGGATCATGAGTGTGAACAGTAAGCTAAATCAGTTGAGAGGGGATTTGACTAAAAGTTTTATATTTTACTCTTTTTGTATTTTGTACTAATGTATCACATCTACATAATGAATAAAGTCAGATTTATAATATCTTTTTGATTTGAATCTACTTTATATAAAGTCTTACATGATTATAAACTCTGTCCTATAAGTATATGTCTACTGTTACATTTAGATCCTATTTGAGGGTGTGACAATTGTAGAAAAAAATCTCACCACATGTAGCACCAACTACAACATCAATTATTTGATGAAACATTATTCTATCTAATGCAGTTATCACAAAAAATGCAACATAAGGCTGTTAATTCTAGATAAATGGGAAGAACATTATTTAAAAACTCCACATAGTGATAAGTAATATGAATATTATGATGCCCACGGTGGACTCATCCCTCAAATGCCAATTGCCATATATAATATTTTCAATATTATTTTTAGTTAATATTGGTTTTTGGTGGGCTTATTTTTTTCAAAGTGATTTGAGTTCTTTGTACTAGGTTTTTACATGAATTTTAGGAGGTTCGGTTGTTTGGATTGTTCCACTACTTGCATATGAAAGTTTGATTTATCAATTATTCAATATTTTGAAACTTGATTTTTTAGGTGTATGTTGAAGTTTTGGGAGCTAATAACCTGCTTAAAACTTGAGTCTTAATTTTTCTCTGGATCAATGCAATTTTATTTTGAATTCAATGGCATAAAGGAAAATGTTAGCATATTAGGCATGCATGAACACTTATGTATGTTTATATTTTCTTGAGAAATATTATACTTATATTCTATAACTCCGCTGCACTGTAATAAAAACTACTTGTTTTTAACGTGTTATACAATCAGTTAATCTTAAATCGCCCAAAAAAAAAACTCTCTTTGTTGGAAAAGGCGTATTTTAACTTCATACAAATTAAGAAATTTCTGTGTTCAATAGAACATTGAGTAAAAATAACTAAACTATCTAATTCAATTTGTCTTGAAAAGGAGAAAGAATACTAGTGTGAGAAAATTAATCATAAATATTAGAGAGTGGAGAAGCAATTAAAAGAAGTAGAATAGGAAACTAAGCAATACAATTGAAAAATTATATACTTTATCGGGGTAACTTAAAAAAATACCTCACAAATATATGACAGTCTTAATAACCTCTTACATGTTATTTTGTGACTTTAATCCCCTCACGAGTTGCATCAAGTTACAAACACTCATTACTGTCACTATTCTATTAAAGTTTACATGAGAATAATTAAAAAAAAAAGACTCAATAACAACAATCATTGATATGTAGGGATGGTAATGGGGCGGGTAATATCTGTCCCTCGCGGGTACAGGTACCCGCGGAGACGGGTATAGGGAAAATTTAAAACTCGTGGGAGCGGGGACAGAGGAAATCCAATACCAGTGGATAATTTTGAAGCGGGTAAGCAAACTTAATCCCCGAACCCGAAAACCCGCAGGGACCCGAAAATTACAAACACACACCCGCTACCCACCTACCTGCAACTCCACAACCCTAGATCTATTCTCCCTCTCCACTAATCCAGCTCGTCGCCGTCGCCCTCACCATCGCCGGCTCGCGGTCACGCCGGCTCGCAACCACGCCACCTCGCGGCCTCGCCGCCTTCTCCACCAGTCCACCTCGTCGCCGTCGCCCTCTTCATCGCCGCCTCGTCACCGTCGCCCTTGTCATCGCGGCCTCGCGTCTACGCCACCTCGTCGCCGTCACCCTTGTCATCGCGGCCTCGCGTCTACGCTGCCTCGCCACGCCGCCCACGCCGCTGTCACCGCCTCGTGGCCTCGCGGCCACGCCACCTCGCAGCAACGCCGCCCTGGCCGCCTCGCAGCCTCGCCTCCTCGCGGCCTCGCGGACCTGCGGGTATCGGGGCCCTTGCGGGGGTGGGGGTGCGAACTATACCCCACTCTAAACCCGCCCTATTGCCATCCCTATTGATATGTAGAGTTCAGGCGGCAGTAGTATTGGGATGGTGGTCAGTGGCAGAAGCATTAGAAGCGACAACTGATAGTGATGACAATGAGTGTTTGTAATTCAGATGGTGGAGTCAATGGGGGATGTGACTGTTAGTTAAGCAGTAATTATTATGACATGTTAGTGACTGTTGTTTTCAAATTTTGTTATCATTACTATTTAAATTTAAAGGAATAGTAACGGCAAGTGATGTTCAGAACTGGAGGTGACTTGTGTAGGGGTTAAAGTCACAAAACGACTATTGATATTGGCACTAACTTGTGGGAATTTTTTTGAAATTCCTGTAGTATTATGAAATAGAGGGAGTAGCGATTTAGAATTTCATTTCTACGTACAAATATGGTATTTGATTTGAAATCGTAATTGTAATTGTAACAAGTTTTATAATATATTAGAATCATGATAAAATATAAATACAAAATATGTTTGATTCAGGTTTAAGTGGAATGAGTTGTTATGTTTTAAAAATACATCTAAATGGGATTTATTTTAAAACAATGTGTTTGATTACATGTGGTTATAGAGTAGTTTAACTAAATAATATGTAGTATTTCTTACCACGTATAATCAGAATACGCTAACAAATTCACCGACCAAATTCCACCCAAACGCAGAAACTTGTCGGAATCAAAAACCACATCGTGTGGTTGGAGTCTGTACCGGAGAAAAGGACACCGTGTCAATATATTTTGATCTCCCATTTCCAAAACCCAAAACCCAAAACGCTCCTCTGCCCGCGTCCGTCCGCATCTCCGCCATGGCGCTCGGTGCCCTAGCCCGCCTCCTCCTCCGCCGCTCACTCACCCCTCTCCTTGCGCGATCTTACGCCGCAAAGGGTCGTGCCGCGCGGCGGCCGCAGGAGCCGGAGCCCCCGTCGGAGGACGACGACTTCGCCGGCGGCGAGGGGGCCGCGCCCACTGAGGGCATCAGCAAGCCGCTCGCCGATGTCCTCAGGGAGCTCGGAAAGAGGGTCCCCGAGTCCCTCGTGAAGACTCGCGTCGAGGACGATGGCTTCGCCGTCAAGTACATCCCATGGTGGGCCTACTCGATCACTAGTGGTGGTCACTCACGAAACCGTAGCTTGTAGCATGCAATGCTGTGAACGATTTGTTAAATCGGGAGCTTTCTGCTCATTTTTCGTATGATTGAGCGTACTTTTGCAGCTTTTGCGGTATTAAGCGTTAGCTTGTGTCTGCTTAGTGTCCTTTTTGGTGAGGTTCGTATTACCGTGTTGATGGCTAAAATAAAGCCTTTGATCTGGTTCAAACGTGTTAAATGTTTAGTATGAAGTGGAACTGCATCTAAGGCAACTTGGGGCTTTGTTTCATTGCTGTTGTGTGGGGTTTAGAGCTTGCCAATGGTGATCGGTTGATGGTGGGAGCACCCAAATTGATGGGTGCTTGGTTATGGGAAGTTACGGAAGCTCTATTAGAAAAGCTTGATTGAGGCGACTTACTGGGTTTTATCCAGAGCAATTTGTGTGGTCATCAATGAAAGAGAATGGTGTCCCAGGGCAACATTGCAAGAACTTTCATGAACACCTTAAGTTTAGAGACCGATCGTCCCACCAAAGAAACTGGAGAGTAGTTTTATCATCGACAACAAACTAAATGTTACATCATTTGGCATATCTTTGACACTGTATCCTGCTGACAACCTTAGGACCTAGCCTGCCTGGCCTGAGAATCATTTCGCTGATTTTTTTTTCATGTATTGTTAAAAATACCTCAACACTATTAGCATAAATATGTCAAATAAATTGCTGGATTCTTTTCATTAAATAAGCATTTTCTTATCTGTATCCTTATGACCCCACTTGTTTTTTTCTGGTGCTTTTTGCAGGCACATCGTCAACAAAATTTTGAACATGCATGCTCCAGGTAATTTCTCGGTATTAATGCATCAAAATCTACCTGTTATCTTGTGGAGGGCTTTAAGTTCAAAATAGGCTGAATTATTGAGAAGCTATGTTCCCTCCATTTTTTCAATTAAAGGGAAAACATCATTAGTTTCCGCAGAAACCAAAGTTTTTTTTGTATAGTATAGAATTATAGATGACTCCTGATGTCAAGGACAGAACAGACCAAATAAAAACCTACTATAAGACACTAGATTCTACTGGGCTCTGAAATAAACTAAAGGACTAGATATATCAGTGTTACATAGAATTGCAAAAGTTATGCTCCCTCCATTATTTTTATCATTTTGTAATCCCTTTCAGAATGGTCTGGTGAGGTTCGCTGCATTGTTTATTCATCTGATGGAAAGTCCGTGTCTGTGGTTTATCGCGTAACTCTCCATGGAACTGATGCAGAGGTGCCTTTTTCTGCACTCAAAATGTTGCTATATCAATTAGGATGACTGATCCTCTATGCCTAAAGTGCATTTGGAAACCAGCATATCTGGCTGAATCCAGAGTTTTATAGCTTGCTTTCATCTTTTGGCTTGTTTGGATAAGGTCTGACTCGAGGTACATACTGGATTTCTAATGGTATTAGTTTTACTATTATCACTAGTTCGTTACAAGGAAAAGGAACCCAATCTAGTAATTTAGGATTACACTATTTCTTTTATATATAGTAGTTTAATCTAGCATTCTTCAATTGTGTGTTGTGAATGCTGGAATTATTCATACAGATGATGTGACACCTGGCAAAATATGAAACCCTAATTCCCAACTCTTCCCCAGATTTCCCCAATTTGCAAACCCTAGAATCCCAAACCCCTAACCCTAGGTTCGAGCCCAAACCAAATTAGGTTGATTTCGGACTGAATCGAATCTCAAATAGTGTCTTAACCTGGATTTTCTTAGAGATAAGATCGAATCAGTAGTTAGAAATAGAATCTTTGAGGATGAGTCCAGATCAGAGAAGATATTTGGTTTGAACTAAAAAGATTATGTTGTGGAGGCTATAAATAGCAATGATATGCCTAATATCATACTAAGCAGAGGAGCTTGTAGCCACCGAAATCGAAACAACCGCCACTCTCGTGCCATTAGGAGTGTGCGCAGCCCTTGTTGGTGACTTGCCTAGAGCCCCACCACAGTGGGCACCGATCGCCAAGCCACCGCTGATGTTGCTCAAGCCCGAGCTCTTCCGTCGCCCAAAGCTAGACCGAGAGAGGTGGGGCTTGTGTGTGTATGAGCAAGAGAGGGAGGGTGAGGGTTAGGATTAGGTTAGGTTTAGTTTTAAGGTTAGGGAGTTTTTGTAATTATTTTATTTATACTTTAGTCCTTGGGATAGTTATATTTAATTTGTGGTTAATAAGGTAGTAGTTTAGCAATTTAGATCTGATCTTTAGAAAACCTAGTGAGCCCAAAACCTTAGATTGAAGCATCGTTAATTTATGTGTTTATTTCCTAGATTGTTAGTTATTAATTGTTGAATCGTCAGACCTGTCGCTAGACGTGGGAGTCTACAAGTAGAAAGCTGCAGATTTGATCTATGAGCAAGGCAAGCTTGTGTACCCCATCTTTGATGTATGTTGAATTCTGTATGCATTAATTATGTATTTTGGTTGCAATCTATTATTGTTTATTAGATTTGAAATCAGCATGTTTTAATCTAGTCAATTTGTAGTTAGTAGTTTGCATGATCTGAGTCTGTCATCAGTTGTGATCAATTGTTTAGATTTGGGTGAGCATCAATTGTGCAATTGTTCCTTGATAGTTGTGCAATTGTTGTTGTTGTTGTTGTTGTTGTCGGTTAATAATTTGTTAAGTAGTAGCCTCTTGATAAGTGTCTAATGCTTGTTCTATAATTGTCATAGTTTTGAAATGGGGCGTTTAGTAATCTTATGGTTGATATAACCCTCATGGTAGTGTGTTAGTAGTGGCGGTGGTTATAAGTTGTCGCTTACTATAATGGCTTATGCATATACAGTTGCGCATATGATCGGCCAGGTTCTCTATCATCTATCTGGTCAAACACTTTGGTTCCTTAGTGTTAATCATGTGTTAAAAAAAGCAAAAAGGCCACATGGCGTCTACTGTTGTGATCAAGGAATGTTATGATATGGGACACTTTTGCAAAGTTAAATTAAGTATGAAGATTCGCCAACAAGTATGATAGTCTCATCAATAGTGTTTTGAATTGTTAAAAGATGATTTTTATTTTACTTCATTGTTTTCAAACTCATATGCATTTTCAATTTCAGAAACCATGTCTTTGTTGTATTGCCTTCATATGACTTTGTGCATAATCTATATATTTATATTTGTTTGTTGAGTCTCTATGACTCATAGGCTATAGTTGCATGGTGTGTATGCAAATAATACAAAGTTTTCTAAGGAATAGATCAAGATAATTATTGACCAAGTTTACACCTATAGGGAAGGAGGAGAACGCGTAGGATGCGAAGAACTACTAAATTAGTTTTGGGTTTTATTTCAATAAACTTTATTTTAGCCTTCTGTTTTCAGATTTTGTAAGACATTATTATTTAATTCACAAATATTCTTTATCGGCTGTGTCAATGTGTATGTATTTCCGCTTTGTATTGCGAGATGGTCAAATCTCCTAGACCCCCAAGTCTTGGGTGTGACAGATGAAATTCCATGTTAGTGTATTAAAACAGAGAGCAGCTTGCTTGGTGTTTCATGGTTTATGCAATTTCACTGAAGTTGTTCCATTACATAAACTGATATCACTGGACTATTAGTTGATGAAGAATTCTCTGTGATATGTAGTTGTAAACTTACATTTTTGTTCCTTGACTACCACTAACATGCAAAAGTACTTGAGGATGGCATGGCGGTTTTTTCAGATCTACAGGGAGGCAACTGGAACTGCTTCTGTTGATGATACAAGCTATGGGGATCCTGTACAGAAAGCTGAAGCGATGGCTTTCCGACGAGCTTGTGCACGTCTTGGTCTAGGACTTCATCTCTATCATGAAGATATGTCATAGATTCTTAATGCTTTTGTTTGTGGTATACAATTTTACATGTTTCTTGGTGCGCATGCAGTATACCCTTATATTAAGCTATCCTTTTGTGCTGGATATTGCTTCCCTTACATATGGTATGAATGATTCAATGTATAAAACAAAGTATTCTAGGTTGTTTGGGAGCTAACTGAATGTAAGCTATTCATGAAACTGCTGTTTTGTTAGGTTGGCTATTACATTTATTTGATACGCAGCTGTTAGCTTGTTATGGGACAGCATGTTATTCCAAGGTCAAATGCTTTTTTCATTGATTTGCTCTGGAAGCAACAATTCCTTGTTTTGGGCCTTAAAAGGTTTATTAATCAGATACTTCACATGTGTGCTAGTAGTTCAATTGTTGAGAGAAAACATTTCGCTTTGTAGTCATTAGTCCAGTAATAACAATTTTGCTAGAATTGGTACTTTCTTGTATATGTTATGTTAGGAGCTGTTTTCTCCCCTTTTTTTGAGGAATTATAATGTCACTAAATGAATTCTAACTTGATAGGTTTTTTATGCACCAGTAGTTTATGGTTTGTCATGTTGCTATCTATTGCTTTTACCATTTGGTCAAATATTTTACAGCTTGTCTCTTGTTGATTGATCCTATTTACGGGCTGTTGAGTAACTCGGCTCTTCCAAAAATTCCCTTTTATGATACGATGAAACCATGCTGGGCTATAATGTATGCTTACTGGCAAATAGTCTAAGTACCATCTGTACAGGTTAGATGGCATAGTAGTTAGGATAATTTGGTTGATATTATCACTCCATATAGATTTCAGAGTTGGACGAGTAAACTGTTGGTCAAATCTGCAGCGTTCAAATATATGTATTTTTTTTTCTTTTTGTGGTTATTTGCTTTGAGGACAATGACTATCTGGCATAGCTTTATGCAAATTTTAGCTCGAGGCAACCTAAGGTTTGCACTGGTAGGATCTCTTAAACTAGAAAGTAGCAGTTGCAAGTATCTAAGTTAACAATCATATCTTTGTTTAATATAAGTATTAACTTAACTAAGCTCAGGCCTGAGATCTGCTTTCTGAATGATTAGAACTTGTTGAGCTAAAAAACTAATGGCTGGAGTTGAGTTCCGTCATGCAGCCTTCTCAGTGGTCATTTGGTACAATCATACATCAAGGGGTAATGCTTTAGAGATTACTTCCACAGCATTCATGGCAATCATTTAGTTACTTAAAAGAAAGGTGTTAAAGCAACGATAAGAAATGTGTAACACAGTGGGTGGATTATACATAGCATCTTATGGTGAACTACAATGTGGAAAGAAGGGACTAAGTTTAAATGGATGGAACATTAGCTAGAGATGTAGCATGTAATAGTAATAGTTTAGCTTGTCCTAAAAGTAGCATAGTACTACTTTATTATTACAACAACCATGTCTGATAATAGTACATTAAAAAGCATTAAGGCCTTTCTCTGGAGAGAGAGAGAGAGAGAGAGAGAGAGAGAGAGAGTCCTGGACCTAACCATGGTAGTGACATTGGGAGGAAATGAACATCTAGATGAGCTGGTGACCCAAGACAAGAAAAATATATCTATGGGTCCGTTGAAGTTAATGAGTTAAAGGAAGTGCTTGGCAACTCCAAAGCCTTCTTTGGAGTCCCATCACTGTGTTAAAAAGGACAGGAGGTAGTGCTAAGTGCCAAAAACAAACATTAACACTCCTCTGAACCTGTCTATGATGAGGGGCACAGGCTCTCCTTAGAGCCTTAGCCACCTGAATGCAAGCTATCAACTGAAGGATAAAAATAAGGTTAGTTGGTGCATCTTATCATTGCTTAGAAAAGGTGAGGGCTTGGTTACACATGAAGTTACTGCGTGATGTTTAGGTTAAGTTGGTGGGGGCAAATATGCATGGAAAGGAGGTTGTAGACTGGTCACATGTCACAAATTCATATGCTCTAGGTTACGCCACTAGAAAATTAGGGTCTGCTAAATGCTTCATCCAGAAGCACTTGGCCTAAGCTAAATACAGTATAGATTCCACTGATGAAATTTTAGGGTGGCATGATAACTCGTTCAGTTGTTTAGCTGTCATTTTTAGTCCAATTTGGCATGTTATCAGCATGAGCCCTTCCTGGGGTCAGGCTTGACTGTTAGGGTTTCTTTTGGCCATAGCCTTCTCTTGCTAGGCTCAAATTCTCTTGGATGACGTCCTTCCTTGGACGATTGGTTAAATTGGTTGATTTATGCTTCTCTGTTAGTACAACCCTATCCTTGGGGCATGAAGCTTTGAGCCCATCCTTGAGCTAAAGCTAATTTCCATTCGCCACATTGCCATGTGGGATATGGAGAGGGGCACTTGGACTGATGAACATGGTATCAACAATAGTGCCTTTTGGTGTTAGAGATGGATGCATGGACTCAAGACGTAGGAAATAAAAACGAGACAGTGATGATGGGAAGAACTGAGACCATGGTTAGGCCAAGGGTTGCTCTGGAGCAGCAGACACAGCAAAGTGTGAGGGGATGAGTCGATAAGGATGAGCAGCCTGAGTTGGAGTTGGCAGGGTTGGAGCTGTGAGAGCCATAGTCATGCCTGTTTAATGGGGACACACACTGTCAAGATATTAGTACCACAACTGATCAGAATAAGAAAGAAATCAATTTAATCTCTGAGAAAAACAGCAATATTTTTATCATATTAATATAAAATTCTTCAGAATTCTAGCTTCGTTTATCGTATTGGATGCATGTGCACTGATTTAGATTATTATCTTGTGACGGACAGATTGACAAATCCATGGTGAATAGTGAAGCCTCTACTTAATACTGTATTTAGCTAAGGCCATGAAACCACGGGAGGGATTTGAATAATGATTTTAATTCAAATTTTAAAAAATGCTTCGAAGTGGATTATACAAGAAAGCTAGTAATACCTGCTTGGGCTTGAGGGCTTGCTGCAAGTGACAGTGGACCTCCGTATTGCTGGGCAAAACCTGTCACAGCAGAAGCTGTAGAAGCCACAGTGGAGAAGTGGAACATCTGTGGGTATTGCAAGCTATAGCCCTGTCCACTCGCATAGTTTGTTGTCGTGCTGCCTGACTGCCCAAACTGGAAATATGGGTAGAAGGGAGTGGTTCCAGTCATCATGCCAGCTGCTCCTCCATAAAATGGGTACTGGGCTCCTCCATAGACATTGTAGTAGTTCTAATTAACAAGACCATGGAAAAACATTTTTAAGTCTCTATGTTATCAACGGCAAGATGTTTGTTTAGGAACTCTGTTGCATTAAATTTAAATAGCGTTGTTATATGCAGTCTGCATCTGTGGGGCTAGCATTGCGTATGGCGTTAACCATCAATTATTTTCTGTTAATTTTCTTGCTTCCTGTGATCCTGGCTGTTGCTAATGTTTAACCTTTAAAAATTTTCAGGATGTTGATCACCTATGTCATTCTGATATCCCTAAACACATTACCTTACTATATAGTGAATATCAAAGGAATTATCTAGTTACTTCCATGGTCGTCACTTTGCAGATTTACATCCCCTGGTTTAAAACTATAATCTTTATAATTTCAAAAAATACCAGCTATATTCAAATAGAATTTTCTCTGCTTTTCTTGAAATCTAAAAATACTATTTAATGGATAATGACAAAATGTGGGATACATGCTGAAAGGAAAAAAAAAAAACTATAGTTCTGTTGCTTGTGATGTGCCTCTAAACTTTGTTGTAGCCCTCATGCAAACAGTTTTGAAATTCCAAGCCTATGCATATTTTTACTTTACTTCAAGAAAATCATGTCTGCAGAACAGAGACGCTGCCTGTTTGTGGCACATGCAGTGGACCAAACTGGGCCAAAGCTGAGGTGCAGCACTAATTGCAAATCTGTACTCTGGCCTACATTCGGGTCCACGGTTAAAAGTTCCTGCAGGTTAATATGAGATGATGCAGGCTAAACGAAGGTTTGGCTTTGGATACAATTTGGGACCCAATCATGTGCTGTCATTGCTTATTTGGTTAACAAGGTGATTAATACGACGGAAAGATGGACCAAGTGTTTAGCAGGTTTGGTCTGGACAGACCAGGGCCCAGGCCATGTGCGCCTGGACAAGGTAAGCTAGAAGTTGCTAGGACTAGAAGTGACTATTAGCAGTGCACTACTCGATAGTAGATATATAATTGATTGGTCTTTTTCGATAGACATGGAGGTATTGTAGAGATTGGGCCCTTCGTAATATGGAAGCAGTTGGGTTTTGAGGGGGAATGGAAAGCAACCAGCCCTCCATGCGCAGAAGCTGCATTCATCACAAAGTTGAAGAAAGGAAGGGGTTTTGAAAGGATAGTTTTAGTGTTAGTACATATTATTGTTATAGACCATGTGAGACAGCTAGGCAGATGAGTCTTTTAGGCAGACGATAGAAAGAAGAACTTTTCTGTTTTGGTTAGAGTGTTTTTTTCCCCAAGAATGTGTTTAGCTAAAAGAACAACTTCAGTAGTAGTACTCCCAGTTTCCCGTATATGAGTTCCATTTTCATATAACTCCAGTGACAAGGAAAAACACAATATATGCAATAAGCCAAAACAGGCAGACCATGCATCATTTATGAGGAAGTATGTAGTATAACATGATTCAGTAACATTCAATAACCAGGATTTTATGTTTTCCCAAAGGAAAGATGAATGCTAATGCTACATGGCAGCAGTTTTTGCATGTTCTCTCTGTGTATTATGTAATGATAGAGAATTAACAACTCAATCTTTACTTATGTTCTATTCTTGCCCAAGCCATTAATGATTGATTAACCATTGACTCTGCTATCCAACGTAAACAGGATGACCAAATCTGATTAAATTACTTATTGTCCAAATGCTTGATTTATGCCTCCTTTCTTTTGCATCACATGTTAATTTTAGAAACATTCCATATAGTATTTCAGTTAACATTTTTGCAGTATATATGCTTTATTTTAATGTGGCTATACATATATTTGCAAGTTTGATCAATAAACAGATCGCTTTTAAAAGAAGGCACATGGCAAGCTGTCAGTTTAAATTAAAAATTATGCAGGATGTTAATGAAGAAAGCATTCATTAAGTGCATCATGAACACGAACAATGCTCCTCCAGCTTGGCTTGAAAGCTTGCTGGGACTAAAATGGTCAGTTATTCTTACTTTTTGCTTATTATACATTGTACCATTTTATGTTCCTGGAGCAGTATTTTATGTCACATTGCACCTTCTCTTAGCCAGTAAACATTCATACACTGATTTTCCTACTGTATTGCATGTGATATCATGATTATTATGATGGATGCATGGTGCAAATATGCTTTTAACACACATGCAGCATTGGCTTGCAAACATGAAATTCAAGTGCTTTATGCCTTATCATTGTATCACGTCTTTGCAAATTGATCTCAGGGAAATTAGTGAGGAAAAGTAACAACATTATGCAACTATTCACCAAGTTAATAGAACTCAGAACTAATGAACAATGGGGAAGGGAAGAGGAGCATACTGTGGGATAGCTGTAGTCTGGAGAATAGGGAGAGTACCTGCAAAAATGAACCAAAGGAGAAGGAAATATTAGTACTATTTGTTACAACTTAATTGTGTTGCATTCAAATTTGCCACTCAAGGGTGTTGCATTGACCAGCTAGGGTGTGGTGTGGTGTGTGGGGGGGGGGGGGGGGGGGGGGGGGGGAGAGAGTTTGTTTGCATGGTTGCACTGTGCTACTAGAGCACGCACAGCCACTTTACATGTGTGTGTGTGTGAGAGAGAGAGAGAGAGAGTGCAAGCCAAAAGTTTTCATGCCCATTCACCATTGACCGAGGTCGCATGGCAGTCACACTGCACATGTCATGCATGTGATAAGCCTCCGTCCTAGCTGGTCCTTGCCTCCTCGGGTACTTTAAATTTTCACAGTGTCCCCACCTGTGTGTGCCTCTGTCACTCTGTGTGTGTGTGTGTGTGTGTGAGAGAGAGAGAGAGAGAGAGAGAGAGAGAGAGAGACTTACCCATAGACATGGTAAGGGAGGCCTTGTGGGAGGGCATAATGAGGGAAGGTGGCATGAGAAGGAAAAGCTGTGCCCATCCCTCCTTGGATCCCTGCCTGCTGGCTAAAGGACTTCATCACCCTAAAGCTCCTAGCCCCTCCTGTAACAACACCATCAGGAAAACTTGGTAACATTACCAACAAAAGATGCATGCACTTCTTTAAAGCCGGGCAGGCATGCACTGGTTACGATGCATTGCTGATGAATTTCCCATACAGTCGTACCCTTCTTCAGCCGCTGGATTTGCAAAACGACAGAATAGAAGTAAAAGATTCGCGTGGCTGGTACTAATTAATTTAGAACTAAGGCTTCGTTGTTTGGATTTGAACATGGATTTATAATTAGCAGTAATTTAGTAAAGGCCATTATCCTAAACAAGGCACTAGTTGCGAGGATAACTAACATCTTTATACTGTAATGTTGTTCCTCTCGGCTTATCCACTTTTTCCAGCAAGTAAATGCCAAAAGGAGAGTCTTTTAAGGCTGATGTCTAAGCATATGGATTTTATTTTTGTAGCTGAAGGACAATGTAAATGAGCATGAATGCACTGGGTTTAGGAATATCTGGTAATGCTAAGCTAAATGTAAGCAACCTAAGCTTCCTAGTCTACTAGATGCCGACATAATATCCTCATTAGCTCTTAAGATTAGGTCAATTAGCAAATATAGGCAAACAAAAAGCATTACAGTGTAATGTCTTGTTCTTTATCCCCTTTATCTATTTTAATGCACGAAGGAACTTTTTTGCGCATAAAATCATAATATCCAGTTTGGGGTCCTGACTATATATTTATACTGTAGAAGTGCGTTTACAATGATAGTTGCTTCTTTTTCTTTTTTTCAGAGCTTTTAAAAATGGGTTGCCTTCACTGCAAGGGAAGTTGCCATCAAAGAGTAGCTTCTATTAAGCATGCTAACTAACAGTTTCTTCTATATTTCTAGTGTAAACGGTGAGATAATAGCAATATCTAACCATGCTGGGGGGTTGGAGGCCTAGATCTCTGAACCCCAAGGGAAGCCAGATTACAGTTAGCCCTCCTCCCGTCGATCACCGGCGCGGGATCGATGCAAGCCCTCATCGCCGCATCCGGGTCCCGGAAGGTAACCTACAATGCCAATTAATCATGCACAATTTAATGAAATTAAGCAACCATTACATATTTCAGCATGGAAAAGAAACACTACATGGACTAGAAACTGAGGCTATCAAAATGAACTTGTGCACAAAGGAAAAGATTGGTAGAATCATACAAATCCATAGCCCTTGGATCTGCCAGTGTTCTTGTCAGTGATGACCACAGCCTCCAAGATATCCCCAAACTGCTCAAAGTACTTCCTCATGGTCTCCTTCTGGGTCTCCCATGCCAATCCCCCCACAAACACCTTGGTGTAGGTTGTGTCCCCAAACTGCCCCATCACACTTGGTGGACTCATGATACTAACCTCACTTCAACAACAACAAATCTAACTCCAAAGAAAAAACAACTACTAAGGATCTGAATTTGGCTAGGACTAGTTCTTGTTAGAGGAAGAGAAGAGATAGGAGGGAAGAAAGAGGGGGAGTAAGGAAAAAAAGGTAAAGGTTACAGAAAGAAGAGGGGGGGGGGGGGGGGGGGGAAGGGGAGGGGGAGAGAGGGTACAGAAGAACAATATATACTAGTGTTTGCTATAATGCACCAGCCTTGTCCTTTTGGTCCAAGCCATGCTCATATAATAATACTACACACCGGGAGACACACCCACCCTGCCAAAGCTTGGTAAAGTGACCCAACTGCCCCTATTGGAGGTGAACAGTAGTTACAGGGTGGCGTTGGGCTGTCCTTGTCTGGGAAGTGGCAAAAACGGAACGGAGCAGGGGAGTGATTCTAACGGGATTTTAGGGAGCTTGGGATAATTGGATTATTTAGGATAGGGTCTACGTGAACTTATCCGAATCTTTACTTGTGTTATTTTGTGGTATTTGGATTTGACCTCCTAATTGCCAGAATCATGTGTGATCAGCCAGAGAAATGAACGGTAGAGAAAATAATTACTTACCCTCCAGTACTGATAATTTTCGTTTTTAATGTATGGTAATTAAATTTTTTAAATTTTGATCACTAATATATTTGTAAATATTTAGATTAGCCGCAAATAATTGTGTGAGCATATTTATCGTAAAATAATTTTATAATATTATAATATTATAAATTTCTATTGTCATATTATAGAAAAAAAAGTTAAAATTATTACTTGAAGACTATACAGTAAAAAATGACAAGTATTTCAGTGGTATATACAAAATTTGTACTATTCTTTTTGTTTGTTTAACCATACAGTTCAACGGAACGGAGTTGTTGGGCACTGAAGATTCAGTCTTTCCATTCTGTTGGTAATAATAATTGGAGGTGTGTGCAGGAAGTTGATTGTAGTGATAGCATCTGCATATCAGGTACGTACTCCGTGATCTGCGTACTACGTTTAATTATGTAGGAATTATTTGAGTTCTGCTTGCTTGTGACGTGGTACGTATAGCTCGATTTGAGAAAGCATACTCATAAATATTCTCAAATCAGTCCATCACTATCGTATAATCTTGCTGCATTTCTGGATGGGCAAAACCGTAAATATGCAGTGGAGATGCACAAGTACATGAATTGTTGGCTGTCGATTCTTCTATAGCCTGTGTGAAAATCAGTTTGCTATAAAAATCTGTAGACCAAAGGCTGTTTCTTAGAGAATGTGCTTCTTAAATTTGCTAATTCCATAAAATTACATCAAATTGTTTTTTTTGTGGGTGGGTTTTTTTTTTATTTGGGGGGGGGGGGGGGGGGGGGGGGGGGGGTGGGGGTGCTCCCTCCACAGCCCAACACACACCCACCAAAAGCCCAAAAATATCAGCATGGTGAAGACCCTGTAGGATGAAGTTTATATTATCTAAAGGTTAATTAAATACAATTGCAAATGCAAATTAGTGGACAGAATTAGCTGGACATAATCGTGAGCACTCATGATCATGGCCACTGTGAGTTGTGACTCGTGAGTTACAGCAACAAAACTGTGCGAGGAGAGAGACTTTTCCTTTTACATCAAGCACACACAAAAATGTATGGCCCACCCATAGAGAGAAGATATTTGATGATGGTTTGCCTGGCAAACTGAAGGGAATGCATGATGTGCCATCAGATCTGATCTGGAGATGGACGGCTGTAGTTTCCAGCGCCCAATTGCAGTGGTCGGGGAAAAAGAACTATTTCAAGCTTGGACAAGGACGCACTGCCAAAGCTTTTGCCTATTCTCTAGCTCCTAACTCTAGAGATCTCTTGCTCCTTAAGCCATCTCTGGTAACAACAGCCTTGTACATCACTTAGTCATCCCTCAGACAGCAACAATACAATCTTTGATGCCCCGTGTGTATGTACCTATCCATGCAATGTCTCACTGCCGACTAATAGTTGTCCCTTTCTTTTTTTAGACAGAATATTTAAAGAATATGATGTAAAATTAACTTGATTCTGAAAGATTAAAGCAACCAAATCTTTGATCAAATTCCTAAAGTGAGCAAACCTCGGAGTGCCAGCTAGCAATACGATGTTGGGTACCAAGCTACCAAATACCAATTAAAAAGTGCAACTGCAAGGTTCAAGGCGATGCATGTTTGTGTCGCTTTTAGCTATGAACCTTTTGATCTTCGTCACATGTAATTACTATTATCAAGCAATGAGTCCCCCAAGTCTTCAAGAAAAGAAAAAAAAAAATAGAGTAAGCAAATATGTGTGTACAATTATGCACCAATATTTCATCTTGTCCAGAGTGTCTATCCAATCTAACATATTCTCATCTTAATCACTAAAAAATCGAAAAATATCTCATGCACATGTGATTTTTTAGAGCTACTATAATCATCAAATGTGGATGCATGATTCTGATAAAAAAATGCATATGTATGAGAGTTAATCATGACAAAAACGATGAGAAGTAATTTTAATATTACCAAGGGCAACCAATGGCAATTTTAGTGGCTACTTGTGAGTCTGAAACTGTGAATGTATATATATAACACTTGAATCCAAGAAAAAAAATGGTGACTTGGGCACTGTTATGGACACTTTTTGGGTGGCTACTTGTGAGTCTGAAACTGTGAGTGCATACATATAACACTTGAATCCAAGAAAAAAAATGGTGACTTGGGCACTGCTATGGACACTTTTTGGGGTCGGGCCTCCTGGCACCTTAGGCCCACATGGGGTGCACCGGCACCCACAGTAGCAACAGCGACAGAAAGAGTAGCGGCGACAATAGTAGTAAAGGAGAGACTTAAGTCAAATTTTTTAGGAGATAATTATTATAATCATATTTAGTAGAAGATAATCACTAAAATTAGAGTTTCCTTCGAATAAAGTATTACTTTCTTAAATATTAGATTGAATATGTTAGGGACTCTCCTCGCTATATAAATGAGAAATACCACATCATTTGGATTGAAGCAAGAATAAAGAAAAAACCTCTCTTCCTTATCTTTCTCTAGTCGGTCTTAGAGCCTTGATCACGACAGTAGGGGGATGAGCCCCTGATGGGCCAATCAAGGGTGAGCGCACTAAACCTACCTACGACTACAACCTATGCTACCTAGTCAAGGACCATAACAACTTGGTATTAGAGCCACCCACCATGCCTTCAAGTGGAGATCAAACTGATCTCTAGGCAATCTTGGCTCAATTTGTGGAGAAGCAGAACGAGCACTTTGATCAGCTTCTCTACACGAAGTTCGCCTAGCAAGAGTGGAACATAGCTTAGCTCCAACAGGAGGTGGCCGCACAATCTATGTGGCTTGTGGCGCTTGAGAAGGTGCTAGCGAACGAGATCGATGGGCAGGGTGCCGATGAACTGATTGTGGCACCGGTGCATGGCCTAGCCGCATCATCCCAAACGGTACTGTACCTATTGCCACCATCGGCCACCCGCATGAAGCCTGGTGTACCGAGACACCACAAACTAGAGTTCTCAATGTTTGAAGGTAAGGAATCCCCTGCCTTGGCTGAACCATTGCGAGCAGTTCTTTGGGGGCCAACGAACGATGTAGGATGAGGTCTCACTGGCCTCGTAGCACATGATGATCACTGCCCAGTAGTGATACTACCAACTGGAACGAAACGAGGGCACACCAACATGGCATCGATTCAAGGAGTACTGCCACCTTCATTTTGGGCCACCGATCCAGAACAACCCGCTGGGCTAGCTAGCAAGGCTCCACCTGACAGGAATTGTGGAGGAGTATCAGGAGTAGTTCTTGGCATTGCTCTATCACGTGAACTCCTTGTTCTCGTAGCAGTAGGTGCTGCTCTTCATAGCTGGCCTGATGGATCCCCACTGCACTAATGCGTACTTGTAGAACCCGATGAGTCTACAACTGGCCATGAGTTTCGCCAGGGTATACGAGAAGAGGAACCAAGTCAGTTTGGCTACTATGGAGTCGCCACCATCGACTTGAGTTACGTCACCGCTGCGTGCATTGACTTGATCCCGGTTGGGCAAAAGGGGGCTATAGCTACCACAACATCGGTGGACACAGAAATCGGCGGCTAGGGTGCCACCCAGCCCCCATGGGTCATTTGTTGACATACCCGAGCGAGATGGTCAACAGTTGACAAAGGGCCTGTGCTTCAACTGCGATGAGCAGTATGTTCGCGACCATTGCTGCAAACGACTATTCTACCTGGAGGTCTCAGATTACAACGTGGCCAATGGAGATGATGCGAAGGACACCGAGCTGCTCGAGATTTCCCTGCATGCCTTAACAAGCATCGTGACAGGGTAGACCATGTAGCTGGCAGTGGAACTCGAGGGGGGTAGAGCTCGTTGAGTTGGTGGAATCGGGTTTGACCCATAACTGCATAAGCGAGGGGCCTGTGAGTAAGATGGGTGTTGCACTACAGCTATGCCTTGTGCGGGGATGATGAAGCAAGGGATCATTCGACCTGGTAATTTCACCTTTTCTTTATTGGTCTTCCTTGTCAAGAAGATGGACAACTCGTGGCGGTTCTGCATGGACTACCGCGTGCTGAACGAGAAGACTGTTAAGGACAACTTCCCAATTTCGATGGTGGATGAATTGTTGGATGAGTTGAAGGGAACATGCTTCTTCACCAAAATGAACCTTCGCTCCGGTTAGCACCAAGTGCAAATCCATCATTTTGATTTTGAGAAGACCGATTTTTGCATACATCACGGGTATTTCAAATTTTTAGTCATGCCATTCGGATTGACCAATGCACCAGCAACTTTCCAGGCCGTCATGAACGATATCCTTTGTCTGTTCCCTCATCACTTTGTACTTGTCTTTTTTGATGACATTTTGATTTACAATGCAACTTGGTTGGATCACTCCGGCATGTGAGGGCCGGTGCTCCAGCTTCATTAGAGCCATCAACTTGTGCTCAAGAAGTCTAAGTGTCTCTTTAGCGAGATGTTAGTGGCCTACTTGGGCCACGTGATCTCAGCATAGGGGCTTGCCATGAACCGCCAAAAGTTCAAGCGGTGGTAGATTGGCTGTGAGACCCTCATTTGAGGATCACCTTGGTAACCGCCCAGGTAGGTTACGCACAGCATGATGTCACATGAGCTCAAAACAACACAAGCATAGTATTATAGATAACCAAGTATCAGGCCAACTCAGGCCAATATTACATAACCAGTGCACCGAGAACGGCGCTAAGTAGGGTTGCTAAGAAAATAACCAGTTTATCAAAACAAGAATCGGTATCTAAGTACCGAACACACAACATAATACGTAAAGCAACAACGAACAACTTGACTTCAATCAGCAGCGGGGTTGAAGGGGCTTCTCCCACATCTGACTTGACTTGACGCATGATCCTTCTAAAACATGGGCTCATCCGGGGCACTTCCATCTTCTGCTGAGTATTCAAGACCGAAAGAATCGGGATCCTCGAATCCCTCTTCTACAGTTGGATGTAAATGCAAGGGTGAGCAGTTGGTGCTCAGCAATACTCATTCCGAGGATTATTGCAAATATACTTACATGAGGGTGAAACATATGATTCAGGGGTTTTAGTTTCATATTGATAAAGATACATAGATTTTCAACTCATTTGTTCAGTAAAGTATTGTTTCATCATGAAAAAGGATACTTTAAACATTAAACAGGTTTTCAATAAAATCTTATGTGTAGTGGTCTCCCATGAGTCACTACTTTATTAACCACATTGTGAAAATATTTCCAAATATTACTTGTGCCATAACCCATGGATAACATCCACTACGAAAAGACTCCTGAACCTGGGAGTACAGAGTATCTGATACTTCTTTTACACTTTGCAAAGGTGTACCTCTTTTTAAATCCACTAGTTCACTCGACTTTCAAGTCGGTACAGCTCCATGTGACTTATACACATGTGACAAGGTCGAGATCACACAATGCTTTTGCAGTCTAATGTTAACAGTGTCCCCGCCCGGTAGATAGACAATCAAGTCTCATGTACCGTTGTGGGTGCTCCCCACTGCCTTATTTCCTAGCCTTAGTCGTTGTCCACGCAAGACACATGACTCTTCTTGATTACAACTGCGCACGGTTTAATCAGGTCTAGGGCGCCTTCCTTCTTTCCACCTTTTCCTCTCATTATTTTTCTGAACTCGCATCACTCATGGCCGAACTGCGGCCCACCAGTTTCCATGCAAGAAACCAGATCGACAAACCATGCAGGGAACTGTTAATATAAAGAAAGCTATTAAGTTGCGCCTGTCCCATACCAGGCAAGTGGTTGGTACGTTTACAATTCGCATAGAGACACAGCACAAGGTTCTTGTCCTTATGAATCAATAGTGAGGAGCCATCCACATTCCCTGGTGCGCACCGCACCCTTTCCATACAAACCAATCCTCACTACTGATCCCTTTTATCAGTTTTCTTGACAAAACGGTTTTCATCTTAACTTCTCATGTATTTGACCATTTCATGTTTAATGTGGATATTCAGTATATGAGTCCTAGGGTGACAAAAGCATATATATATAAAGGTTCAATGACAAAAGGGGTTTCGCGATTCATTAGGTGATATCTATTCACGTCATTCAAATATAACTTGTATCTAAAATAAGCATGCATAAGTAAGAAACAGTGAATATACTTCATATGAAAATATTGGGTGAGACATGATCAAAAGAATGAGGCTTGCCTTGCAATGCTGGGTCTAAATACTCAGACGGTTCTTCAAAGACTTCTTCCGCTCCTTCAGCTTCTGATTCTGTGGCAATCAAACAATACACAAACATACCATATAAGTATACAGAAAATAGTTTCCATAGAAAATATTAAGTAAATAAGTCATGCATGCAGGGGAAAAGGTTAAGGCAAGGTCACAAGGGTTCTGGTGGAAGAAACGGCTCAAAAGGATTGAACGTCGAAGGGTCGACATTCGGTTCATGGCTTTGGCATAGCTTCATACTGGTATTAGGATGGTTTTCTGGAGAGGTGATAGTAGAGAAAGTTGTAGATTCAAACTCCAGGAATCTAATGGACAAGGTGGCATTTCAATTGCTCAACCAGAAGGGACTGAACAAGGTCAATTCCAGTGGCTGACATGCACTGACATAGTGCTGGACATGGCCAGAAACTAGGGCATGGCATAACTTTTGATCTAGGGCTTCAATTGATGCACTACTTTGTCTGGGAGGTAGGCATTGATAACAGGAACAAATCATTTAACATGATCTAGGGTAGGAAATGGCTGGAAGATGATAAAATTCAGTGATGAACTCGATGAACTTCACTGCATAGGATTAGTTCTGGACAGATTTCTTGGCATGGCTATATTTCAAAATCTAGACAGTTTTAGAGATCGAGCTAGAAGGCAAAAATGCTCAGGAGGTTGAGGCACACCTGAAAGACAAGGTGCATGAAGCTGAAACGGCCAGGAATGGATTTCCGGTGAACGGTGCCGGAGAAGATGACATGTGATTTGGGGGTTTTTGCTACAGATTAAATGAACTCAATTCCAAGCTCAGGGAGTATCTGAGAAGTATAAGGAAGCTACTGGGATAGTCAATTAGGTCGAAGGTTCATCAGAGAAGCCTGGCGACGATCGCCGGCGACGGTTGAAGTTCAAAACTGGGAAAAACTTCGATTCGAGCTCAATATGGAGATCTTGATGCACAAGCTTGCTTATTAGAGATCACTGATCATTTTACTTCACAGGTTCAAGGGCTAAATCGGGGTAATTTGGCCTGCATTGCCGGAACAGGGCAATCGGGATTTCCGGCGATCACCGGCGATAGGGTTCATCGGGATGCAATTAAATGGTATGACACAGAGAGGGTGAAGAGGGGAACTCACCGGTGGCTTTGGATCGAAGAGAGGGGCTGTGAAATGGGCTAGCACCGTGAGCTCTCTCACTGGCTCGCTGGAGAAGAAGGTGTTCACGGTGGAGTTTGGGACTTAGCCGATTTTCTGGAGGTTTGAAGCTTTCAAAGCACAGGGAGGGTTTAAATAGGCACAAGGACGGAGCCAACGAGGGAAAACATGAGGGGAATTGCGCCGGGGATGAGACCGGCCGGGCGCAGGCACGACAGCGGCGAACGGCGATGTGATTGCGCTTCAGGCGGTGTTGCAGCTTTGCTGATCTTGTCGGGTGCATTGGAACTTCACCTGGGACGGCGCAGATGCGGAGGCAACAGCACAGCTCCGGCAATGACACGTAACGCCATGCAAATGCCACGGCAACAGGCGCGCGGGCGAAGACAGTGCTCTGGAGCGCGGAGGTTTAACTGCTGGTTCTGGCGATGCACTGGTTGCTGGCACGTGCGCGCGGGGTGGCTCAACTGTTCACAAACACATGCGACAAGAGGCGGTGGCCGGCGGCGAACAAACGCGGCAAAAAACACGGCGCGGCTCCGGCGAAACGCACTGGTCGAAGGCAACGACCAGGAGCTAGTCGAAAACAGCCGAAAAGAACAGAAGGGCAGTTTTGCAATTTTTGAACTTTGATTCCAGGGACTGATCTGCAAATTTGGAGATCTACAGGGCTGATCTGAAATCTGATTTCGCGGATGAGTTGTATAAAGTTATTAGAACTCATCCGGCCAGAGTTTGGTAAGATCGGGCAAGATTTGGAGGGTTTCGACAAAATTGGGGAAAACACTTTTTAGGGTAAAATTAGGGTATTTAGGGTTTTGAAACGGCAAGGGTCGAAACTCAGTTTTAGGATAGGATTTTGGAGATGATCCAGAAGAGAAAAAATGTTCTGAATAACATTTAGAAGATAATATCTGAAACAGATTAGGGTTTGGGGTCGAGATGTGGATTTTGACTATTTCAGGATTTGGGCGAAAAACAGGGGTGTTACACTGGCCTACTCTGTTGTCAGTATGGGTGCTGCACGGCTTCCTCGGCCTTGTGGGCTACTACCACAAGTTTATTAAGGATTTCGGCATCATGGCAACATCCCTCAAGAAGTTGTTGAAGAAGAAGGCCTTCTTGTGGTCGAGGGAAGCTGGGCAGTTCTTTGAGGCTCTCAAAGTGGCCTTGTCGATGGTACTAGTACTACAATTGCTAGACTACTCCAGGAACTTCGTTGTCGGCTACGACGTGTTGGGTTCAAGCTTTGGTGCGGTGCTCCACCAAGGCAATAGGCCCCTGACCTTCTTTAGCTAATTGGTCGCCCTTTAGCATGCAAAAATGGCGGCCTACGAAAGAGAGCTCATTGGCCTGGTTTAGTTCGTACGACATTGGAGGTCATAACTTTGGGGCCGACCATTTTACTGCGCATCGACCACTATAGCCTGAAAATATTTCCTGATCAACAGCTCTCTACCATTCTACAATATCATTGGGTGAGCATGCTATTTGGGTACAAGTTCAATGTGAAGTACAAGTTGCCGCAAAAAACATTGTAACAGATGCCCTGTCTTGGTGTGACACGGAGGAGGGATCGGTCATGGAAATCTCGGCCCTTAGTTTTAGGTCTTCCATGATTTGCGGTATGAGGTGGCATCAAACCCGAAATTGGTCACCCTCTAGACAGAATTGTTGCAAGATAGCTAGCATTGTCATGAACACAAGCCGATGGTCTCATCCTCTACGACTGCTAGATCTATGTGTTGGCCATGTCTGTGACACTACTGACTGTGGTGGTCATCATGCGCAACGCAAGGCATGAGGGCATGTAGAAGACCCGACATCACTTGTGGATTGACTTCTAGATCCCCCACATGAATGTCATGCAAGAATTTGTGCAAGGGTGTCTGACTTGCCAGAGGAACAAAATGGAGTTGTTTCACCGAAAAGATCTCTCTTCCGCAAAATTAACCCCTTTTCGTGTTGCGAGCGTGCCAGTATACATAAGTATACAAATAAAATAGTAAAGAATACACAATCTTAGGGGAAAAATTCACCTCATTAATTCTAAAAAGAAGTACAAATTACAAGTACTTTGGGATTTACAAACTCTTATTACACCAAAGGAATGTACATCTTGACTTTAAGGGATTACATGGTTCATGGTTTCTCAGAGCTTTTGAAAAGCTCATAGTTAATTATATCTACAGAACAAGTCCACAGAACAGCTCTGATTAAGCTGTGCTGATGGTCGTTGTCTTCAAGCATCGAAATAACTTTACACTTGATAAATAGATGCAATGCGTATACCCATACATGCAAGCATGCAAATCCATAGTTTCGTGAGTCTATGGTGCTATCACAAAAAAAAATGTGGCTTTCACCTCGTCGGTGCTCGGTCAGGGAGTTGTTCAGTTTTGTCAGTCGCGAACAAATAGATGTCTTCACCTCATCAGTATTCGGCATGAATGGAGCTCGGCTTCGTCAGTCACAGACAAAAGAGCATGTCGCCTTCGTCTCATTAGTACCCAACGACATGAAAAACGTAGTGGAAATGAGATGTGATAATATCTCTGACTTCCTTAGCTTTAGGAAATTACACATTGCATGGTAGGCAGCACATCAAAATATCTATCAAGGACTTAGAAATATTTTGACTTGAATATCCATCAAGGACTTAGAAATATTTCGACTTGTCTTGATGACTTCAGCACATGATTGGACATTGGCTCCCCTTCGACTAGATGAATGGGGGCTTTTCTGACCTTTGATTGGTATGAAACTTGGTGAAATAGTTTTCGGATAGATCTTCGATTGCTCATTGAAATTTGACATCAATCGAACCATCGGATTAGAAACTATCTTCATTGCATTGCTCGTACGTCAAGTTGGAATTCAGCGAAATAAAGCTATTTGTAATGGTCTTTTGATCATCTTCTTGACTTTGGATCGAGGTGAAATTTGGAAATTTGCTTTACATTAAACCTTTTACCTTGCATAAAAGTTTGGGTTGATCGGACTTCTGGATGAGAAGTTATAATCGATATTCTCCCGCACATTAGGCTGGAACTTAGTACTGATCAAAGTGCATCTTGGGGACCTCTAATTGAGTTGAAATCTGGTGAATATGCTTCACTTCAAGTCTTTTGTTCACCATAAAAATTTGAGGTCGATTGGACTTTTAGATTAGAAGATATCACCGATCTTCTCCCGTAGGATAAATTGAAATTTCTCTGGACAGAGTCTTTCCTTGGTCGAATTGCAACTTGGAGGCCTTTGGTCGAACAGGCGCATCTGGTCTTGGTTGAATTCGACTGAAAACGCAATTGATTTCGATCAGATTGCGGTTTTCAAGTCTCTGCCCGACAATACTTGTCGGTTTCGATCAGAAACGCAATTGATTTCGATCACATTGCCGTTTTGTAGGTCTTGGCCCGAAAATACTCGGTTTCGACCAGAAATGCAATTGATTTCGATCATTTTGCTGTTTTCAAGTCTCTTCCCTAAAATACTCGATTTTGACTTCGATCAAATTGTTGTTTTCAAGTCTCTGTTCGAAAATACTCAGTTTCTACCGAAAACGCAATAGCTTCGATCAAATTGCTGTTTTGTAGGTCTCTGCCTGAAAATACTTGTCGATTCCGACCTAATGCCACCATGATGTTGATCAGGTTGCAAAATAGGATCCCTACCCAAAAGTATGACTTAAGGGTTTCGATGAATGTAACTCCGATCTAAGATCTTGATTAGGTTGCAAAATAAGATGTCCACTCAAAAGTGTGAAATTTAAGAGTTTCAATGAATGCAACTTAGATCTAAGATCTTGATTAGTTGGCACCGAGATTTTTGATTAGGTTGCAAAATAAAATCTGCACTCAAAATTGTGAAACTTAAAGAGTTTCGATAAATGCAACTCAGATCTAAGATCTTGATTAGTTGATACCGAGATCTTTGATTAGGTTGGAAAATAAGATCTCCACTCAAAAGTATGAAAACTTAAGAGTTTTAATGAATGCAACTCAAATCTAAGATATCGATCAGTTAGCACCGATCTTTGATCAGGTTGCAAAATAAGATCTCAACTCAAAAGTATGAAACTTAAGAGTTTTGATGAATGCGACTCAGATCTTGATCAATTGGCACCGAGATCTTTGATCAGGTTGCAAAATAAGATCTCCACTCAAAAATATGAAACTTAAGAGTTTCGATGAATGCAACTCAGATTTTGATCTCATCGGGGCGCTCATTGGGCTAGGGCTCCTTTGCACAGTTGACCGTGATCTTCAATACTGCTTTGAATTGATCTTCATCTTTCCAGTCGGACTTGAATAGGCACCAACGAACATGCATCTACCTCTGATATGATGTATGATAAATGTTATGTTTATGATAAGTACTCACCCATGATCATCTTCAGAGGGACGAGAAGAGATCCTAGTCGAACAGAGAGGCTGCTTCTTCGTCTAGTCCTCGTCGCCTGGTCTTCACGTCGTCCTCTGGTCTGCCTTCGTTCACCTGCAAAAAGATGAGCACCCCTCTCTATTTATAGAGGTTTTAAGTTAGTTACAACCATCCAACAATGAGAGATATTCAAGGGATTTGAATTTGAATAGGAAATAAGCATGACTATTTTAAAAAATAAAAGATAATGCTAATGTTTAGCCTGTTCGAGTTCGGGCTGAATGTCGGTGCAACCAGGCCCAATCCGGGTCCAATTCGACCAGGCCAAATCTGACTCTAACTCGACCAGCTTCAATTTGAGTCCGATTCGACCAATCTGAGTCTGACTCTGACTCGACTAGTTCCAATCTGAGTCTGATTCGACCAGTCTTACTCGACCAGCTTCAATTCGGGTCTGATTCGACAAGTTCGAGTCTGACTCTGACTCGACCAGTTCCAGTCTGAGTCTGATTCGACCAGTCTTACTCGATCAGCTTCAATTCAGGTCCGATTCGACCAGGTCAAACTTGGGTCAAAATCTGACCAGACAAATTTAGTTCAACTTCGACCAGTGAGCATTTTTTTAACAATTCGCATGTCTTTTTTGATAATATGGGGCTTTATACAATTACAAAATTTCATCAAACAGGAGCATCTCCACCTTGTTGGGCTCCTTCAACTCGTGGAGGTGCACACCAGATTTGGGCTAACATCTCCATGGACTTTGCGGAGGGTCTACCACACGTCCACGGCAAATTCATCACCTTAACGATGGTCGGTTGGTTCTCCAAGTGCACACACTTCATAGCCTTTGCGTACCCATACACGGCTAGCTCGGCTGTGTGGGCATTCTTTGATGTGGTGGTGCAACTCCACGAGATCTCCTGCTCCATTGTGAGCGATTGTGATCCTGTCTTTACCATCAATTTTTGGTGGGATTTCTTTCACCTAGTAGGAGTGCATCTCAATATGAGTTCAGCATTTCATCCGTAGTCCAACGGACAAACTGAGGCGATCAATAAGATCATCGCCATGTACCTTCATTGCCTAATTGGCGACAGGCCTCGGCAGTGACTTTAGTGGATACCATAGCCAATAGCATGCTGGCTCCAAGCTACTATGGGCCCTACAAAATTGTGGAGAAGATCGGATCCATAGCATATCGCCTTCAACTTCCTGCTAAGGCCCACTTCTATGATTTCTTCCATGTGGGTCCTAAAAACATTCCATGGGGAGCCACTCGCATCAACATAGGCACTAACCGAGTTGCACCACGACCACATCATTCCAATCCCACTCAAGGTGGTGGAAGTTGGGAGGTTTTGGGAACCTGTGCAGGAGTTTCACGTCGCTACTCAGATTTTCATGGTTGAGCTGTTTGACAAGAGGAGAGATGTTATGAACTCCTTTTGGAATCGTGCCTACTGACAATGTGGGCCCAGTGGGGGTGCGTTGACACCAATAGCGATAACAAGAGGGGTAGTAGTGGTAGTAATAGTAATGGAGAGACGTAATCATAATTCTTAGGAGATAATTACTGTAATCATATTTGTTATTTATTAGGAGAGAATTACTATAACTAGAGTTTCCTTAGAATAAAGATTTAAGTGTGTTTGGTTTGTTTCTATGTCTTATCTTACAAAATTTTAGTCATGTCTTTAATATTTGATTGTTGTATAGATTATAACCAAAGTTTGACTAGCCTTTTTTGTCTTGTCAATGTGTGTTGATTTTTTGTCAATTGATGACTAAGTTTTGGCTGCCAAAATTTAGCATGCCAATTCAAATCCCACCTTTGTCGTTTGCACCACCTCCATCCTATCATATTCGACAACAAACCAAATACTGATCAAGATTGTTATCAAATTTTAATCATCTTATTTGACATCTATTCAAACACTAACATTTTATATTTTCACCAAAAGTTTGGCTAATACTGGCTACAAACCAAACACCTTCATTTTTATCAAAATTTGTTCATGTCATGATTTTGTTATAATCAAATTTTGATAAGATTATCAAAGATAGTAAACTAAATAAGCCCTTACTTTCTTAAAAATTAGATTGAATTTATTAAAAACTCTTCTCTGTATTAAAAAAAGAGATCACATCTTTTGGATTCAAAGAAGAAGAAAGAAAAAACGTCTCTTCCTTATTTCTCCCTAGTTGGCCTCATAGCCTTGATTACATGACAGGAGGATGAGCAGAGCATGAGCCCCCAACCAGCAGGGAGCATCCTAGACCTACCCATGACTGCAACCTAGGCTCACTAGCCAAGGACCATAATAAGCACAAATTAGGAAAATGTGTAGGAAAAATTAGTAAAACGTTACAAAAAAAAAAAATGGGTGCAATGTCCCAGTCTAAGCTGGACAAGGTTTCCCACATATTTAAAGAGGGAGATGATTGGGCATTGGGGCTATTGTCCGGCTTTTAGCTGATGAAAGTGTGAAAGCAACACTGTAGCAGAGAGATCTCTACCATTTTGTTCAATCGACCAGTTAACTTGAATTTTATCAAATCAGACTCTCATATCACATGTTTGTCCAATTGGAGCCCTTTGTCAATCAACAGACAAATGCAATGTTGTCATTAATTTTTAACCCCCACCCCCACCCCCCACCCAAACAGAGCATCTGTGTTATGATGATGAGTTTTGAACATTAAATCTGTGCTGTGATCTATGATTTGAAATGAATATTTTTAATTTCGTTGGCGAGTTTTGATCAAGTCACCTCAACATTCTACAGTAACATCTTAGCAGGCCCCCTCTTCGAAAAATCAAACGGCCAAATCTGGATTTCTGTCTGTGAAAAGAATGGGTGGTCAGTTAGAATGGTTTGATCAGACAAAAATAAAGTTTGAGGAGCTCGATTTGACAAAATAGAATAATAGGAGATCTCAATGTAATTTTGTCACTTGAGACAATTTAACTTCTATTTTTAACATAATATGCCCACTTGTGATCAGATATTTGTTACAAATTATTTAAGGTTTTTATCTCGTGTCAAATTTTCTCGAGAAATGCTCTCTTTTTCTATCTCAACGTAAAGCAACTATATAGTAATTAATGTAGCCATTAACCAATATTAGCAGAGTAATATTTCGAATAAACTAGAAAACCAGTCAAACCTCAAAATTCCTCACCTCTTTAGTTCTTGGTATTCTCCTTTCTCTATTCTAATCATTTGGCTACCTACCTCATATGAAGAAGGAATCTTTTGTACAGGACAGTCCGAGTATTTCCTCTCCGAATAAGGGAGGAATCCAAGTTTGGTGCAGTATAGTCTGACCTGTATATCAGTCCTAGATTAACTTCCCCCCAGGCCGGTTGTCCTTGTTGACTGTTTGACTGACTTGGATCGAGGGTATCAGCGTAATTTTGGACAAGTTAGGCATCGGTCTCTTGATACCTGGATGGAGACTAAGGTGTTCACAGCCCATTTCGCTAGCACCCCTTTCCCCTGTGGTTAGGACTTTGGATACTCCGAACCAATTAAGTTTATCTACCCCTTTTCTCTACTTGGTCTCAATTTGGTTCATTTTGTCCAAGTTTGAAGTTCTAACTTGTTCAATCTCGTTTCAGTAGCTTATGCTTGCGTGCGGAAAACACATCTCTTGTCATGTTATACAAATGATACTAATTGTGTAACTTTGGGGATTGTTTGATTAGAAATCAATGTCCGTATATGAATGTATAGAGAGATTTAGGTCTTCAAAAGAGTTGATCTAACATCTGAGGAACTTATATTGTTGGAGGATACCTTCGGAAATGTGTATCAACATAGTACAACACTTGGTGATGTGGCACTGTAGGTAAAAGCATAGGGAGAACATCCCTCCCAGGGAGGGTTGGAGGTCGTTCAACTTTCTGGAGAAATTCACTCTTGGAAAATACATGCCAAGAGAGTAGGATGATCGGACCAAGTGTGGGAGGCAAGATACCTGATGAGACTGGCGCTTGGAAAACTTCCTGGAAGTTGTTTCCTAAGACACCTTACTTGATAAATTGCTTTCCTTGGTCAGAGATTACCCAAATAGCTTGATGCTCCCTGGGGATTATTCCTCTGAGGACAGGCGTCTCGGGAGAGGTTGCGGCGTGCCCAACCCCATCACTTGCCTGTGGAACTCGAAACACAGTTTCTCCAGGAGCCTCAAAAATACTATAGTTGTTCTCCTCGAAGAGACTCTATTCGGGGAGCTCACCGGGGAGTGTCTTGTTTAAGTCCAAAGTGCTCAACTAGGGGATACTGAACGCCAAAATACTTCGGCAAATGAGACTCATGGGGTTATCGGTAACCCCAACCACTGGGAGCCTTTGGTGGCTCAATTTTTCCCGGAAGCCCTAAGAGTAGGTCTTCATCGAGAAATGTCTCTCTAGAAGATTTATCATCTGAGGATGTCTCACTGCAACAACGTGAATCATTTTTTCCAAAGTGATATTTGGATCTCTTGGTGGGATCCATAATAACACGTGTCGAAGATTGAGAACAAAAGTACACTCAATCGACCATCTTGTCTCCCATCCAAGGGTTTCGAAAGGGATTTTGTGATCAATAGCCATTTCCTTAAGTTATAAATACTTCACATGCTCATTCATTTGTAACCGAGACTCTCATTCAATAATATAACAAACACTCAACTTAGTGTGCTTTGAAGTTTTTTTTCCAAAAAGTGTTTCAGCTGACTAATGTCAAGCATACCAACAGGATTAAGGTGTCCGTTAAGATCTCCACCTATATAAATCTCTCGTGTCTATTGTCTTCACTTGCTTGACATGAAGAGACCTGTCACAAGGTCACTTCAAGTTGTTGATTGCTTGAGACATGTAAAACCTTGTTGTGAGGAACTCAAACAGACGACATATATGGCATGACCTTGGTGTTTCTTGCAGATTGATATGAACCCGTTTTCTTGCATGTGACGGAACCATGATTTTTCGGCTCTAGTTTTGTATGGTTCGGAATTTTGGAGCAACTCTTGCTTAGCTCTCTATCAATGACATATTGGGCGGTGATCGTGGTCCATTGCTACTGATTAGCATAGTGCGAATAGGTTCTTATTTAGAAGAAGATTGCTACGAATTTAGAAAGGTGGTTTGACACGTAATCCAATTTCCTATTGGCATATGAAACAATTTCCATGTATAGGTCAATATATTGTGCTGTCTAAGCCTTTCACTCGGTGACCAAGGAAAAGAAAAGCGGCTGTGAAACCGCGCTCAAGTGGCAGCCTCTTACCGTCGGCGGTATTGGGCGGTGCCACTGACGTAGGAAAGGGCTAGATGGTCTTTGATATGTAAGCAAAAGTTGCCATAAAGAGAAATCAGCTAAAATTCCGGTCGGTAGAGCAATAAATTTTGGCATCTAGTCTAATATTCAGTCCTATCCATTACCTTCAAAAATGGAAAAAACTAGAAAACCATCGTCCCTTTTCACAGAACAGCTTAAAGGATCGATACTCCAAAGGGTCTGTTTTGAAGGGACTTACTTGAAGTTCGGACCGTGTTTAGGGTACTAAACGAATCTAAATAGAAGATTTAATAAAAATTAATGAAAAATTTTCCAAAATTCTTCTCTTCCGTGCAGGACCTTAAGGTTTGTAATCTTAAACAAGTCAATTTATAGATAGCTTATATAAATAACGTGAAAGCCGACTTATAACTAATAAGCTTGAGACACACTCCACCTTCAATTTTCTTATTAAAAAACCAGTCGCAATCTAAAAGTGTTACATAAGTAGCTCTTTTTTTTTTGTTATTTTCTATTCTCTTCTCTAAAAAGTACTGTCTTTGTTCTTGTTCACTTGTTGATTTACAAAGAAGAATTTGTACATAAAAAAACCATTTTGTGTTTTCAGGTAAAGTATGACTTTGATTCCTAAAATTACTCCGTTTGAAGATTAATTAGTTGAATACATATAGTAAAACTATCATATTTATCACAATCATTAGAGATGGAATTATAATCTTAAATTATTTCTTAAAAATTGTGCAGAGATAAACTTGCAAGTAAGAAAGGACATGGTGAATAGAAAAACATATTTAAAATCTATTGTGATACATTTAGAGATATTTTGTTCGAAATTGTAATTGTAATTATAATGAGTTTTAGAATTTATTATAGGTGGAGGTTAACTAAATTAATAATACATTCAGTTTAGGTGTATTCAGATTTTTACAAGGATATATTTTGAATATAGATATTACGATTATAGAATAATTCAACCAAACAACAACTAACATAATTCTATTACAACTAATAAGAATGTGCAGTAAAACCTTCGAACTAAATGCCTCATAATTGTTTTCCAAAAGAAAGAAAATGAAGGAAAAAAGAATCAATTGTGTATCATTGGAATCTACAAATGGAACTAAGGTTATCTTCAATGTTTGAGAGTACAGAGAGTATGCCATACGTGTGAAGAATCAAGCAAAATTGCCGCTTTACTCAATGCACACCAAGTTGGGCCCACATGTAGTTACCGCATGCTTGCTACTCCCGCAAGCGCTGAGCAAACTACACGTGAAGAGAGATAACGTGTCACGTATGCGAAGAGCCAAGCCTGACCAGGTTTTAAAGGAGTCAAAGAACAACAAAAAACATTTGTCCATTTATTAGAGAAGAGAGAAAAGAAGGAACAGAAGACATAATAGAAATTGAGAAAAATCCCAGCCATCGCACGCTTGCTTGACGCCTCACAGGACGTTGGCGCTTGCCAAGTGGGCTCAGATAGGAAATAAAAAATGTTTTTTTACACTTGCGCGCCTATTGATCACTAGTTTTCTCTCTCTTTAACAAATAAATAAATATTTTTGTTACTCTCTCTTTTTAAAACCTTCTGAAACATCATGTGTATGAGAGTAGATGGTGACCTAGATAACGCTTCATATGCATGACTTAAAATATTTTTTCAAAACATCTTATAAAACACCTATCGCATTAGACTTAATCTAAACCCGGCTACCCGTGTTATGTCAGAAAGCACAACATGTGCCAATTGCGTTGTGTCTGTACCAATTTTGCAAACTCTAAATCACTAGCTAGGCTAGTGTTGAAATTATTTGTTAGATGGGTTTATTTAAGAGAAAAAAATCCTAGCTCTGCAGCTTTGTCTGTGGGCCAGCCAGCCATTGTTTTGGATGCAGACGCAATAATTCGGGAAATTATTGGCGCGTTCGGAGAGGACGCACACCCAATGTGGCTGTCCCACGTGAACGGACAGAGTGTCCCCTCTGCGAGGAGAGAAACCAGCTGTAAAGCGGGGCCCGCGTGGAGCCGTGGGCCACGTATTTGCGCGCGGTAACCGAGGCAAAGAAGGCGTCATCTCTCTCCCCCACTTGTGTCCCAAAAGCCACCGTCCACTGCCTCTGCGCGGGCTCTGCGGCACGTGCGGCCCAGGTACGGCCCGCGTGCTAAGTGGATCCTCTTTCCCTGCGCACGCAGGAAATTATTATCTCCCCCCTTGTGCACCTTGAGCGATCTCTGTAGAATAAAGTAAATTCTATAGGGCTCGAATTTATCATAAAAAAACACTAAATCTATTTTTTATCATTAAATTGTATAAACGAGTGTTTGAGGTTAAATTGTGATCTACATTAAATAACTATATTCAAATCACAATAATATCATGTGATCCAATGATCCAAAGTGATCTCTTGTAATCTTATGAAATTGGGTTTCATAAATTTTTTCTCTATTGGATGTTCGGATCACATCCTTTCAACACATCCTTTCAGTCAAAATTGAAGATGGCGTTGGATTAGATTAATGGGTTCATTTTACTTCTCTTTGTGGTTTAGAAATTGATGAATTGAGCTATGCTGCAAGCCATCCTATATATTGGTTATATCCAACTTCACTCCTTTTTAATGGCTTCTTTGTCCACCGATCCTATATATGGGAACTTAGTGACTAAAACCGAACATTTTTAACTAACACCAATCAACTAAAACAGTCTTTTTAACCTGCTGTCTAGCTTAAAGTAACATTGAATAGCTCAAAGCATTTAAATAGAATGGCAGTGTTCAACATGATCAGTGCGCCTAGTAATTTCTGGTCAGACGCCAGTGCGGCGTGGGCCCTACACTGGGGCAAATCATTGTGGTGCAGATCTCGAGGCATGGTGCAAAGACACGTCACGCAGATTCTGGGGCCGACGCGCCTTCCGCCTATAGGCTATGGAATAGGGGCCCTCTCCTCCTCCAGAGTCCAGGCCAAAGAAAAATACCGCTTCCCTCCGTACCGTGTCACAGCGACCAGATAGTTAACTAACGGAAATCTCCAGCTAGGACGCTGCCGACGTGGCACGTAATATACATTGCCAGTAACCCTTGTCATGTCAGACCTGTTCGTGTACATGCTCGAACAAGCATTTCCTCCAATCATATTTTTTGGGGTTTTGCATTATGGAGCTGTAGACGAATTAGTTCAGCCATCCAACGACAAAAAAGTTGGTGAGGTTCCTCAATCCAGGAGTACTTCTCTAAAATTTATAATTCTAAAATAAAATTACATAAATCTTAAAATATTCATGATTCTGATCAATTGGTGAAGAACATTAGTATTTTCACTTGATAGATATTTGTATATTAGAACAAACCAGTTAAGAGAGTAGCAATGGAGACTTCTCTACTATCAATTTTTATGCAATCAGACACTTCTATTTGAAATTTGTGCAAATAAATCTCTCTATTCTTTGAACTGAAACAATCAGATCACTTGATTTAATTATCTATTATATTCTGTTAAAATAATAATCATTGGTATGTAAACTCTATATATCAGTCCTTATATGCTAACTCATATGTCAGTGACTCAATATATTAATTGAATCTATGGTGAACTAGACTTAGAGGTCTAATTACTCTTATTTAAATAGTAGAGAGATTTATTTGTTATAATTTTAAATAAAGTGGTTTGATTTGTACAAAAAATTAGTATTAGAGGAACCGTCATTGCTCTTTTCCTGGGCATTACTCATCTAGGCCAGAAACTTCAAAAGTTTATCCACCAGATAATTGCCTTATATATCTAAATCTAATGTTCCTAATTTGCCGAGCAGCATGCACTATGTCTGTAGCAACCTTATATGATGCAACTGCACAACTAACTACAAATTAACACGATCTATTTGTTATACTAAATGACAGCCACTAACTACAACTACATACGTAACTGTCTATAGAGACAAACATTTAGATCCATTCAATTCCAGCCTAACCTGATCTCTAATCTGAAAGCTAAAGAAAACAAGAGAAGAGATATGAAAAATAAACCCGACAAGTCCAGAATTCCTGTGGGCGAGTCCGCCGTGCAACCTGTCAAATATGCGTCACGAGCAGTGCACCGAGCATCTTGCGTCCCAACTGGGGAACTGTGAAAGATCAACAGCAAAAAACCTTTTCGGACCAAACAATTGCTATTATATATACGTTACCAGCTCACAACATTCGTTTAACCTCTAGTGCCTTGACTTACTATATATATCCTCCATATCATTTTGCTTTCTTATCTTCCCAGCATGTGTCGGGGCATGCATGTTTTGGATTCACCATCAATATTTTTGCAATTTGCACGAGAAAGAATTTGAACCACAACCCATATGTCAAAAGATTGTTGACGGGGCACGTTGCCCGCTATTCCATGACAATTGAAGTTGTTGAGGTGAGTTAATCAGCATATTAATCTTAATAAGAGTAGTTATTGTATTCAATTTGATGTATTTTTGTATATAGATTGGTGCTTTAGTATACTTTAGGAGTCATCTTATCAGAAAATTGTCAATTGAAATCAAGCAATCGTGAGAGAAATTGGACTTTAATTTTGTGCGATTAATTGCAAGCTTGATGGTTCAATTTTACAATCAGATGGATCAATTAAAATATTGTTTGCCGATTATGATCCTTGCGATAGATGAGTTGAACAAAGAGTGCGTAAAGATTGGATATACTAAAAAATTTATAAAATTAATTTAGACAGTTAATAATTCTCTCATTTATACCAAATCTTGATATAGTGTTTTCATCTTTGATGTGCACAATCCATCAAACTCTATGTGATAGTTTGTTTTATATAATAGTACCGCTTGCACCTCACAGCTAAATCTTTGCAAAAGGATTTATTGTGAAGGGCATGGAGACAAGTCCCAAGAGTTGGAGGGGAGGGTATTGCAAAAGAGCAAGTATTATAGTCGGTGGCAGCTGGCGCCAACTATTCGGAAAGAGATGCTTTTTTGACCGTGGAAGGTGACAGCCCAGCACTCGCCCGACGCAGCTGCAGCAGCAGAACATGCAGTTAAAAGCTTCAACGACACAACACAATAACAATACAGCCACCCTCAGTTTCAGTCTCTCTCTCACTCACACACTATCCACACACACAGATGAGTTCTGACGTTACAGCAAAACCAAATGCTACTGTTTGAATTGAAGGTACATTAGTACGTGTGATGGGAAAAAGGCAGTGCTCGTTCTGAGGCGTCCGCTCTTTTGCAGGAATATTTCTTGCAACAAGGAGGAGAGGGCATATATGTTTGTTCCCTTTGTTTTGTTAGGAAAGCTATAGGAGACTCAATGTGTACCACAAGTGTCATAAGTGATTTGAAGTGAACAAACTAACTGTGTAAAACTCTCTCTGTCTGTGCGTGCAAGTTCTATGGTTCAACTACCAGCTGAAAGAGATTTTTTACTCTCTATTTTTTAAGGGAAAGAAATGCCGAGTTGATTCATATATGCTGTCAAGTCATAGGCTCTCAGGCCTATGTTTTCTTTTCATTTTTAGATATAAAAAGGATGGTGTTTTTTTATTTGGATTCAGACTCTCAGACTTGAAAGAGTAGAAAGAACGCAATTCATCAACCACCGGTGGCCAACCACAGTCTCGAAAATAGCGTGCCGGAGATCATATGGGCCCAATGGACCTTCATATGGGCCGAGAAGAAAATTTCCTTCTGAGTCCAGCCAGTATTAAGTCCAGCAAGTAAGTGCTTTATGAGAATTATGAGAGCCAATGGTCACTAGAGTGGAAACGTGAAATCTAGGTGCACTGACAAGTGACAATTAGAGTAGTTTAGGGATTAATTTCCACGGTTATTATTAGTGGAAACGAAGGAAACAAGCGAGCTGATAATGGGTTACACTTGCTCAACAACGACCGAATATGTTTCATGATAGTTCCATCAGGAAAGATGCATATATGAAAATTGGAAAGCAGACGAATATGAGCATGGTCTTTACGAACAATGAAGCAAATCATGTGAGTAATTACATTTGAAGAATAGTATCAGCCTTCTCTACAGTCTACCCTCGTATTTACAACTCTAATCGCCACAGTTTTGATCCATCCAATCCACAGGTACTAGTTACTTACTTCCCAACTCATCACCTAGAAACACACCTGAAGCCATGGCACACCCCCAGCCAAACAGCAAGCAAGAACAAGCACAGCACAACGTCCACGACCATGATGAACGCCGATTGGCGCCACCACACGCTCGTCGCTGACAGCTGCCGTCGGCTTGCCGGAGGCAGCCCCCCCTCTCCCTCGTGCGGCCCCGCGAACTGAGCCTCCTCGTCTCTCTCGCCTCCGACGCCCACCGCGTACGCCAGCGCCGCCGGGGACGCGCCAGGGAGCGTTCTTGCGGCGGTCTCCAGCGCTGACACGAACTGCCGCACGACGGGGGCGAGCGCGTCGTCGATGAGACGCTTCTTGGGCGCGGCATTGTGCGCGTCCCGGACGCGCTCCAGGAACGAGATCATCTCGGCGCCGCCCGGGGTGGGGTCCGCGACGGCGAAGTACGTGCGGCCGTCATCGTCCGTGAGGAACCCGAAGGTCCGCCTCCCGGCGACGGTGTGGTGGTGCCACCAGTGGTTCGCCGGCGCTTGCTCCAGGCAGAGCACGGCGAGCGCCCGGGCAGCCTCGGCGTCCTTGCTCCCATAGGAGTGGAAGTAGGCCATCCTTTTCTTGTCCCTCGACGTCACGGCCACGCAGAAGAAGACCTTCCCAGCACCGCCGTCTGCACTGGGGACCTCGTCGCCGCCGGCCTCATGTATCTCCAGGCCCTCCACCTTCATTGGTTCCTCGGTTTGATCGGCGCTAGATCATGCAAAATTCTTACGGCCAAGGGGTGGAGGAGACTTGTACCAATAAGATTTTTTGTGTGTGCATGTGTTCGCGTCTCGTACGTGTCACAGTTTGCAAAGGCTATGAGAAGCACATAACTTTCTTGATAAAAATGGCGCAGAGAAAAGTTGATCCAGTTGAATGATACCTTGTGCAGGTGCTGAGGCCAAAGAATATACAAATGGAGAAGGAAAGAAGCCCTAGAAGCTAGGTCAGTACAGCATGACAAATACTACTACTGGTGCTCAAGTTGGAGGCATCAGAAGAAGCATGTTCTTGGTTGGGACTTGGGAAGAGAATTTCGAACCTCTTTATTGATACATGGCTTAAAGTGGGGTTTTTGACCTTGGAGCAGGCTTGCGAGGCCCAAAGCCCAGATGGCAAGACGAGGAAACCACTGGCGCCAATTTTTATCATACCTACATGCTAATAATAATATGCTATATATGTCCAGAAGACCAAAGATTAATTAATTGACTAATTTTATTTTATTTTACTTTTTTTTTGAGAAACTAATGGACTGATTTAATTAAATACTGGTGCAGGCGTGCAATGTATTGAATTGGCAGCGGCATGACAGAAGTGAACTCAATAGATATTTGCTGTAGAATTTTCGTTTCAGAATAGTTTGGCTAGATTATCTGTCGGTTTAAACTGATAAGCCACTTAAGGATGAGTTTGCCCGTGCTTTAATTTCGGTTTATTGTCTTAACAAACTCAAATTCTAATTGAACACATGATTTTTTTCATACAGTTTTAGTTTATTTGGCCTCTAAACTACACTTGTTAAAGATAGTTTTTCCACCTCCTCTCTCTCACTCATCCAATAAATACAATAAATTACAAATATATAAAATATTTTCTGATCTTTTAGTCTTATAAGACAATAAATTAGTCTTTTGAAAGACAATAAATTCATAAGTCAATTTATCTGAGAAATTCTAGTTCAGTCAAATACATTCTAATTTGGTAGAAATTTTTAGTTTAAAAAAAGACTTCAGTCTAGACGATAACCCAAAAATTTAAAACAAGTCCGAATAAATAAACTCCAACACACCCTAACATACATTTATGTTCATAGACTTCTAGTGTTTACACGGCAGAGTAACAAGTGGTACGGTCTGGATGAAGTGAGACAAGTGAACGCTGAGAACGTCAACATCCAACAGAGGTAGTATATGACACTCGGGTTGTCAGGACATTGACGATATCTGAATGATTCAGCATCACACATAAGGGGATAGGTGGAGCTGCACTAGCAAGGAAAAAAAAAAATTGTCAAACATCAAACTTTATTAAAACACTAAGCAATCTCACCTTTCTTTCTCACCTAATGTAAACGTGTGCAGGCCAGCAAAATATCCTAAAACTTACTAATGACGAGCGACATATAGTAAAAAAACTGAGATGCATGACACCATGTCTTATATATCGATCATATGTGTGCGAAGCACCACTTAAAATATTCTTTACTCTAATACACTGGTGTTTCGCGAGACACTTTCTCAAGTGCCAACAACTCCAATGCAAAGGCACTTCGATAGATGCTTTGTACGGGGCTCATGTATATAATATCTATAAAAGATTAACAAATCACTAAAATGAAATTTGGATAATTCGAACACAACAGAATAAAAAATAATAAATCTAAATAACATTTCCTTGCATAATAAAAGGGATATGGAAAAAAAATGACAAATACTAATTAAAATTCGAATACATTCGGTCGTTAACGATCTTGCAAACAGTTACTCCTCAGTACCGTCGCCCCCGAAATGCTGCCAAATGTGGTTGACAAGATCCCGTTTCAGTTGCTGATGCGTTGGGCAAGCACGGATCGCATTATTTTGAGCTAGCATCTGTTAGAAAATTGGCGGAGCACTGGGGTGGATAGTCGGCGGTGTCACGGTAGATGTCTCTTGACTATTATAGGACGCATCAATTGGGTCATGAGAGTGCCGCTCATCCTCGATTATCATGTTGTGGAGGATGACACACGCTTTCATAATATTGCCAAGGGTTGATCATCGCCAAAATCGACCAGGGCCATAGACAATAGCAAATCGGCTTTGCAAAACCCCGAAAGCTCGCTCCACATATTTTCTTGCCCCTTTTTGATGTTGTGCGAACAATCTGAGTTTCTCCGTTTGGGGCAAGGGTATGGTCTTCACGAAGACAGCCCATTCGGGGTAAATACCGTCGGCCAGGTAGTACCTTATATTGTACTCAGTCTCATTAACATAGTATTGAATAGTAGGAGCTCGACTACACAACACATCGGTGAAAATGGGGGATTGGTTCAACACGTTGATGTCGTTGTTGGATCCGACGACACCAAAGAAGGCATGCCATATCCACAAGTTTTTGGACGCGACCATTTCAAGTATCATTGTAGGGATTCCTTGATCACCACGGGTGAATTGGCCCCTCCATGCAACTGGACAATTACGTCATTCCCAATGCATGCAATCGATGCTTCCCAACATCCTTGAGAAACCCCGATCCTCTCCTTGTTGGAGCAGACGTCGAAGGTCGTCGATAGTAGGTTTACGGATGCTCCAGGCACTCGACGGCCGTCGACTCTCCAATGTGTATGTACTCGTCGACGGCATCAGCGGGGGAGCCGTAGCACAACATCCGCAATGCCGCAGTGCACTTCTGCAAAGGAGATAGCTCCTTTCGAAGGATGGCATCTCTCTTCTCTGTAAAGTACAGGGACCACTCCCCAAGAGTTTCGACGATCCGCAGAAAGAGGGGTCTCCTCATTCGGAACTGTCTACGAAACAAGTATTTGGGGTAGACAGGCATGTCATCGAAGTAGTCCGCGACTAGACGGCGATCTCTGTCGATGTACCTTCTTCTGCCCCGGTGGCGGTGCGAGGTACGAGCATTTACACTGGCTTGAAGATCGTCAAGAATGCGACGGTGAAGGGGTTGGACCGTCAACCCGCTCTGTATGAACCCCGCCACAAACTCCTCGATTTTCTCGATGGCTTCGTCCTCGGCACTACTTGTGCTTGAGCAGGACGACATTTTTTTGGACAAAGCAAGATCTCTGGGTGCTGGAAGAACCAAGCCTTCAGTTGTGTAAATGAGATTACTGAGTTGTGAAGATGAGGGCATAAGGCTTCGAATATATAGGCAGAGAAGTGCATCGATCACATGCGTCACTTCCAACGGCCAAACGCAAGACATCCATCACATGCGCCAGTTCCAATGGCTACAATCCAAAAGCATCTCGCAGATGTCTCAGTTCCAACGGCTAAAATCCAAAAGTATCGATCACATGCGCCGGTTCCAACTAGTTAAAATTTTGGATTGTTTAAGTTTTAACTAGTTGGAACCGGCGCATGTGATTGGTACTTTTGGATTTTAGCCGTTGAAACTGAGACATCTGCGAGATGCTTTTGGATTGTAGCCATTGGAACCGGCGCATGTGATGGATGCCTTTGCGTTTAGCCGTTCGAACTGAGACATCTCGCATATAGTACAAGTAAATCCAAACATCTCGAACAGGTAAATCGAAAACAACTACAATTAACAGTACAATTACAATTTTGGAAATGAAAGGTACATCGTGCGGGCTACTACTTATTCTTCATATCCTTAATCATGTCGTTGACGTACTCTAATGCGTCCTCATGCGCTTCTTTACGGGCATCGGAGAAATGGGATGTGTCCCCCATAATCAGTTTCGTCAACAACTTTAGAAATGTGGCCTTTTTTTTGCTTTTGGCTATCTCTTGCAAATATTTGCTGTGGCGACGGCTTTATCGGCCACCCTATCGAGGTCAGCGTTGGCTTTGCTGATGCGCTCTAGGGTCTCCTCGCACGCCGATGATGTTCCGCCCAGTTTGCTCTTACCCTTCCGCTTCTGCTTTGCCGCGTCCTGCCCTTCCGGTCGTGGAAGCTTGACGGGGTCATCGTCGTTGTTCGACGACGACGTGTGCGCACCTTCTTCACTGAGGCGAGCTTTTTTGGAAGAATCCAAATAGCTTTGGCACCACTTCGGTTGACCACGTACGACACTCCACCAGTGCTCCAGGATGAAGGCCTGACCCACCTCCTGCCTGTACATGTCGCGTGCTTGCGACATCAACTGGTCGTCCGAATGACCGCTGGTGTAGGCATCGCGCAACCTGCAGTAGATGCCATTGAACTGAACAATTTTCCAATTGCTCTTTTGCCAATGGTCTTTGCAGTGCCTGAGGTCTCGTCTGCGATTAGGTGGACTACTCGCGCTGTACAATGCATCGACCTTCGACCAATACTTGTTGAATTTTTTGTTGTTCCCATCGACCGGGTCGACGGATTTATTCAACCATGCACTAATCTGGAGCAGAAAAAATACAAATTTTATAAAAAAAGTCTATGATAACAAAATTTACTATTTAGAAGAACACTCACAAGTCACACGTCGTCCTGTTGGGACCATAGCATACGTTTACGTCGTGGTCCAGCGGTTCCTTCGCCTTTGCCAGCGTTGTCGTCATCCTCGATCACGACCGGGGCCGTGCTATGCGCACTACCGGTATCTGATACGGACGTGGAGTGGGAATTTTTGCTTCGTGGTTGGGAAGGCGACATTTCTGTAGAGATGGTCGGAACTTCGACAAATTGAGGATTTTGGCCATAAGGGCCGTAGGGGGTTGCGCGTACGGATGTGCATATGGATGTGGTTGGCCGTATGGAGTGAACGGTGGATAACACATGGGGTATGGTGGGGGAGGGGGTTGAAAACTCGGCGGATTTTGACTAGTTGGCGCTTGAGAGTTCTTCTCATCTAAATTTGGTTCGCCAAACCAATTCACATAACCGCCGGGGGGATTGTTGGCCGTCGGAAACTTTTTCTGAAAATACTGGATGAACAAGAGAGTGCAAAGTGTGTGGTTTTTACTTTTCTTGAGTGAAAATGAGCTAAAACATGGTCCTATTTATAGGCAGGGGATCACACAATTTTTCAGGAATTTTTTGCAATTTTTTTTGAAGTTTTACGATTTTTTACGAATTTTTAATTTCAGAAATGAATAAAATAACCCCAACGGCTAAATTTAAACGGCTAGATTAAACAGTTATTTTTTTCAGTCACTGACATGTGGGACCGGCCTAAAAAAATGATCCAACGGATATTTTTCCTAAACCCTCACACGCGTCAGCCACTGACATGTGGACCCTCCCCATTGGCCCCACTTGGCAGCGACTGTGGCCGATTAAATGCCAGGAATAAATGGCATGCAATACGAGCGCGCTCACGCATTTTGTGGGCCCCACCAAATTTCTCCGCGCACTTCAACACGCCAAACCCACACGCTTACCAGTGGGCCTGTCTCTCGTTTGGGCCCATGAGTCAGTTACGTGTTTCGGGCGTGTACGGGGGCACGGGCTGACGCAATGTGGGACCCACAAAATGTGTGACGACGCGTCATCACCCGCTCCAAAGCGGCCGTTTCACCCAATCATGCATCGGTGGGCCCCGCATGTCAGACCGGCGTTGCTGCTGCCTCGCGTGGTGTCGTCTCTCTCCTCTTGCTTTTGTTTAATATTTTTTTGCGTGGGTCCCGCTTGTCAGACCGTCGAGGCTGCGGCGTTGGGGACAGCCTAATTGACTAGCACTATTTAATCTTGTAACAATGTACCATAACCATTATCCATCCGGCTTCTAATCCTACTCAGTCAAGGGTGGATCTAAGTAAGATCAGTGTTAAGAGCTGCCTTACCCTAGCAAAAAAATAAAAAACAAAAAAATAAAGGCTACCCTAAACTCGTTAACATGTCGGCCATTTCATAGAAAATAATGTCGCCATCAGAGGTGAGAAAAACCTAAATGAATCCAAATAATCGAGCTGATTCAAACTGAAATAGCTTAACAGAATTAATCAAATTTTAATTTGGTTCGGTTCACTTTTTATTTTGAAAAATCGAAGTAGTCGAAATAACCAAATTAACACATTGATATTGACTTATGTACTAGTATATTTCAAGAATATAAAACACATTCATATTGGTAAAAATAACATTGTAATGATCAAAATTTTGTTATGTTTTAATTTTAAATAATATAGTGTATTTACACCATAGTATTCTTGATATATGTAGTAGTAAATGAATTATTTATTGTTTAATATCATGACAATATTCTACATTTGGAAAACATCAAAACCAAATTAACTATTCTATAATTCGGTTCTAGACATTCTTATTGTGGGTTTGAGATCCCCAAAAGCAGAGTTTTACGTGTCACAATCAAATCGTGACATGGAACAAGCATGCTATAGGTTACCCCGAGTCTAATGAAGAAAGAAAATTGAACACACAAGATTTATATAGGTTGAGGTCTCAAGAGAAACCTTAGTCTTGTTGGTGTGCTCCCAACATAGGTCGGTTGGGAGACTTACCCAATGGCAGAGGGCTCCTAGGCACATTTAGTGGAATGTTCATTTTTATTATCAAATAAGAGCAACTGATTACAAATGAGTGAGTACACCGAGTATTTACTGCCTAAGGAAGCAACAATTGACCATAATGACTCTCTCGAAACTCTTAGATGAGACGCAAGATGGTTATTTAGATGTATATTTGCTCCTAATCTTTGATACATGTCATTGTATGTGCCATTGGAAGTCTAAGTGCCACTTTTGGAGAAAGTGGTCTATGCAGTCACCAGTGAGACAAACTCTCGATGAAGTTATTCTTAGTGAAGGTCGACTTCGGCACTCCCGGATGAGGTTAGGTCACCAAGGGCTCTCAAGAGCCGAGGAGTCCAGTGAGCCTATGATCCTCATCCACTAGAGGCCTTGGGCATTTGGTATAGCCCGGTGAGGCGCACTAGTAGGGTGGACTGATGTCTTGGTGTCAATGAAGACAATCTTCAATAAAGAACTCCGAAGTAGCATCACCATCTTCAGGGTTCCTAGGAAACCGCGGTCTAGGTCCTCCCTGAGTAATCGCCAAGTATAGGTGTGTCGCCATCGTCCTTGGGACATCTATTCTTGGGACGATAGTCCTCAAAGGTGGAGGATCCTGGCTCTCACAAGCGTGTTGCCGTCTCTCTCGGGACATCTGTCTTAGGAGTGATGGCAGTAGGCTCTCCTGATACATCCTATCCGCGAAGGATAATTTATTGAGTGATCTGCCCTAGTGGGTACCTCACCTAAAAAAGGCCCAAGGTGCGCCTTTTATTGAAGGTTTATTTCAATACTTGGGCACATTGACTCAAGTCTCCTAGGACGTATGTTCCAAGAGAAAAGGCTCCCAGATGTACTCAGCCTTCCAGCTTCCCTGGGAGGGATGGTTATTTGGTGATTGGTCTCCAGGGATTTTATCGCAAGGTGGCATGCCCTGCTGGCATGTGCTTTCGGAGATGTCCTCCAATAGTAGTGTTGGAGAATGGGCTCACTACTCTAGCACAATTTCAAAAATTTTACCTGAAATTCCAAGAAGCTTGCAAGCAATAGATCATAGATCAAGAGATTTACCACTAGATGTGCAGATGCGACAATGCAGCGGCAGAAGAAGAGTCGATGTCGCAATCGGATCGTGATCAGCAGTGCAGCAATAACAACCTTTCCTCTACGGAAATCCACACTTCCGGGGAAGGAGCACCGCGTGTTTGTGTGCTAGCACCAGCGCACGCAGCTAGGGTTTTGCAGATGCCAGCATAATAGATCAGATGATGGATGGTGGTGGCAGCCATAATAGAACAGATGATGGATGCATGCCCACCGCACCTCTTTTTTATAGGGCTTTGCAGATAAGTCATACTCAAATGCGAATCTTAATCCTAGTGGTAAACCCATTACCAATAGAGGATCCTTTTCGGATCCCATCCGAATTAATACTCCAACCCGTTAAGTGTGCGACCCTATATGTTCGTGTATATTTGGACGCGACCGGAAACAACTTCCTGAATCACAAGTCATAAGGCGGTTCCTAGCAAGACATTATGACTATCCGCATGTACACAGAGATCATATCCAACGAATCTATACAACTTATCGTGGATTATCTCTGCCTCACGATACCAGATCGAACTCAAGGTGAGAAACATGTCATCCTAAAATAGCTTGGTCCTTTCTTGATCTTGTAATGGACTAATCTTTCCATAGTTGACTCTCAACTATATTCGGCACGGACATGCACTTTCTTAGTCCAATTACATAAAGAGGCCTAGAGATATCCCTCTCAAGATATGAGAGAGGCAAATTCCATCTCGGCCATTCACTTTCAACCACATGGTTCATAACATATCTTTATGTCACCTTTATGACTACTCGGTTAAAAGTAACGGTTGATGATACCAAGTATGCTACTACGCATATATGAAATCGTGATGATCTCAGATCTAAAGATAAACCAAAATAACTATTAGAAACAAACTGATGACACATAAAAACTCAACAGTGTCTCAAGATGGGTTAATCCAATCAACATATTCTCCAACATGTGTCCATGACATTGACTTGATATCTCATATCTATGGTCCATGAAACTTGACTATCAATCAATGATCGTGCTGACTTGCATTATTATTCTATGTAATACCGAAAGTTAGTGATGTTTAGAATAAGTATCACTGATAATGCCAACAATTTATATATTATAATAAAGAGTTATACGAATAAGTCACATACTTGTTTGATCAATAAAAGTGATACTTTTTTCAAAGAATGCAATAACATTTTATTCGTAACAATTACTAGCATAAAAATGCTTTTTTCTAATGATTCAAAACACATCTCTACTAACAGTTCTCATACCGTTAGTGATCAGCACGATAGAACAAATCTAACACTACTATAACGATTTGAACTGTTAGAAAATGTACTCTCTTCTAACGGTTCATTATTAAAGAACTGTTATAAAAGATACTCTTTTCTAACATTTATTTAGTAATGAACCGTTAGAAATGAGTACCTTTTCTAACGGTTCTTTAGTAAGAAACCGTTAGAAAAGAACACTTTTTCTAACGGTTCTTTAGAAATGAACTGTTAGAAAAGGTATTCTATTCTAATGGTTATTTAGTAATGAACCGTTAGAATTTCTAACGGTTCATTACTAAATAACCATTAGAATAGAATACCTTTTCTAACGGTTCTTTAGTAATGAACCTTTAGAAGACAATATTTTTGTAATAGTTTATATCGATCTAATCATTCACAGAATGAGGCACATAACTGAAAAAAAGTTCATCTAGAGTCTCAACACATCATTTAAGGATATAAGAATACAAATATTTGAATTCATCCAACTTCAAAGTACAGTCTTTCTCAATCACAGATTTTCATCTAGAAAACAAAGTCTGAAATAGTAAAAAGCACTAGAAAAATAATCACTGAATTTTGCACCTAAATTGTTAACATAAATCCTGAAAGCAGACTCAAATTGTCGGAGAGGTCTCTCCACACGAGAACCTCTGGGAGCTGCCTAGTTTACATTTAGAAGCCTTCCACTGATAACCTATTCAAATAAATGATAGTTAGTCAAATATACAATTTCTACAGTCTTTTTCTACTCTTCTTTAACAGGTGCAGAATATTAATAATCACACCACTGACTTAAAATTTTAAACACAAACTTAAAGAACAAAAGAATGATTTAAAAGTTATCCCTACAACTATATATCATCAGTATCTTTACTACTAGTATAAGCCGGTTGGGTCAACATACTATTTCAAGTGTACTATTTTAGTCAAAAACTGCATTTCTATTAGGTTTCTGGGTAGACATATTATGCAGTTGTGGAGACATGAGGCTCCACTGCTCCTCCAAGACCCTGGTCTAACGATCTCCTACCAACTCTCCAAATGACAATTATCTCCCTGTTTGTATCACCCAAGACATTCGTGACATTCTGTTTGTAAACTTTCCCTAATTTCAATAATTTTTATTGGGAACTTTGCCCTAACTTCAATTATTTGTCTCATGTAGACCAATATGCTAATGATCACCAGATAATTCATATGACGAAATTTTTGAATTGTTAACTTATACAATTGTTCACCATACCATATGCCACAAGTCACATTAGATATTTTCCAGAAACAATGTTCCAAGTGAAAGGTTGTGCTTAAATAGTTAGTGGGTCCAATCAAAACATTTAAAACTTGACTTAAAATGATCATACCAGCTTAAGGGGTTTATGGTACAATTTACTCCATAAATTTCATAATCACCTGTGGCATCGAATGCCTTTTTTTAAGTATCAAAGACCCTAATCATGTTTCACACACTAATATCACTCGAGTCAAATGATAGTGACTATAACATGTCAATGAAACAAGATACTGACTTGGTATATCTGGTACTAAGCAAACCTTTATTTTCTTTGCATCTTTTCCAGATGTGACCTCGCAAAGAATGAAGTTAGAATGACTGGGAAATGGTTTCAGGAATAGTATTCCTTTGAGGAGATTGTACAACCTCTCCCTTTCTTGTACCAGCAGATTTTTCACTCTCTTCAAGAATGCAAGGTTCAAAAGAACCAAATCAGAGTTAGACACTTGGACTGTAGGATCGAGAATGCCGATTAGAGGGGGGTGAATAGTGTCTGGTCAAATGAACAGTCCTCGTGTGACCTCTGGTCGAATGAACAGTGTCACTGGTCGAATGAATAGTGTCCGGTCAAATGAACAGTAATCAAAAGACCAGTTTCAGTTTCTCTTTGAGATTCTTTACCAAAATTGTGAATGAATGCGAATGCAACATATGACCTAAGAGTTTCTCAGTTTTTGCGAGAACTAAAAGAGATTTTGCAACCCCTCTTAATAGTACGGTTAAACTAAAAAAGAATTTCTTATAAAACTGGTCAAACTCCAAACTCCAAGACCGGTACAATAAACAAGCGCTTACCTTACGTCTTTGCTGCTTCCTTCTTGACGACCTTGTGCTTGCGACCTTGGTTCGCGATCTCGCGCTTTGCGACCTTGGGCGACACCACAACCTTTCGACTCCCATTTGACATTTCTTCTTTTCACTTAATCTTATAGATTAGTCTAAGACACTTGTTGTCATTTATCATCAAAATCAAGATTAAGGGCCTAGATATAACATGGATAAGGTAAAAATATTAAAAGGATAAGACACATTCTCTGTAAGAAACAGTACCTCCAAATAGGAAGGGTTCTGCAAGGCAGCGCATGCTAAAACTTCTGCAGCCATAGAAACATTGTATGGCTGTTTGGCCCGCCATAAATATTCAATAATGCTTAGAGGAAATGCTCCATAACCCACACGAAGCCTAGCTAAACCTGCATGTTAATAAAATTTGAAGTCATTTCTGTTCCTTTGACTCATAATCACACAACAATAAGTCTTTTAATTAGTTTTACACAAAACAAGCCGTTTTGGTAACTGAACTGGAATAACATCCAAAAAAGAAAAAGATAATAATAAATGGAACTCCAGATATGCTCATAGATTTGGTGCATTTCCCTCCATATTTATCATATCTGCTTATCCTTCGCTGTACATCATAGCTTGTTGCTCGCTTGTGCCAAAAACTAGTGACCAATTACTAGGTCATGAAAAGCAAAAACAAGAATCTCATAAGTTTGGATTCTTCTAAACAGGCAACTTTGCATGTTTGCTAAAAATGAACATGAACCACAAACCGACTCTTTTGCTAAATGTTCTAAGAACAATCAAATTTTCATGCTTCTTAACCCATGCCATCCTTGATTTAAGACTTGAAAATTCTATATATGCTTCATCCAGCACAACAAGTATTGGAAGATCAAGTATCTTTAGAAGATCTTCATCGTTGATTGCACTGAATACATGGAAGCAATCAAAGTAAGCAAATGCTATATCAATAAAATGTGACAACCTACATAACAGAGTAACTAGACTCATTGTGTTGCGAGAAGATCGGCCTAAAGAAAGGCCCGTGGACATCGGAGGAGGACCAGAAGCTGCTTGCCTATATTGAGGAGCATGGACATGGAAGCTGGCACGCGCTGCCCTAGAAGGCTAGTGAGTCTGGACAAAAGATGCAGTCAAAATGGACGAAATGCTCCCTGAATCCACAAACTTATTGAATGGCAGCGTCCAAAAAATTTGGGGAAAGACATAAATTAGAACCAGCTTAAAAAAAGCAACTCTATCTTGCTCAGGCTCCAAATCCAAACCCAGAACTTTTTTTTTGAAAAAGAAAACAAAAAACAGACCATTGTTGATGCAGAGGATGGATCTCGCCGGCGTGAAGCAGTCGGTGAAGGTGAGGCGTGGCATTGGCGGCGAGATCGGCCCACAGGACGTGGTCATGGTCGAGGAGCTGGTCGTCGCAGCTATGGGTGTTGGAGCTGCGGTCGTGGGCTAGGGCTTGAGATGTGCCAGTGACACGAACTGGACGTGGCCGGAAAGAGAGAGAGAGAGAGAGAAGGGAGAGAAGAGGAGCGGTGGCATGGAAGGTGGTGCGAAGGCGGCGGCCAGGTGAAGCTGTGGTGGTATGGTTAAGCAGGGACAGAGGAAGAAATAGAGAGGAAGAAGAAGAAAGGAGGAAGAAGGAAGAAGGAGAAGAAAGAGAGAGGAGGTGGCGCGGGCGCGAGAGGCGAAGGCGCGCAGCGAGATCGGCGGCAGTGCGGATCTAGGCGACGGCGCACGCGGGACGGAGGCCGCGGCGCGGGATCGGCGCTCGTGTAGGAGTGGATTTGGGGGGCAGCGTGTGCAATTATGGCGGAAGAAGTAGAAGACGAAGAAGGAAGGAGGAGGAAAAAGGGAGAGCGGCGGCGGGTGTAGATTTGGGCGGCAGGTGGCGAGGGAGGCGGCGGATCAGCAAGGTAGGCGGCGAAGTGGGGAGAGGGAAAAGAGGAAACAGAGAGGGTGAAATGTGATTGTAGATCTAGGGTTTGGAGGCTAATAAATTAATAACGTGATTTCTTCTAGGGGTTCTAATAAAAAAAACCGTTAGAATAAATATGTTTCTTCTGACGGTTAATATGTAAAGAACCGTTAGAATAAAATCAAATATCTTCTAATAGTTCCTAAAATAAAACCATTAGAATAAATATATTTCTTCTGACCGTTAATATGTAAAGAACTGTTAGAATAAAATCAAATCTATTCTAATAATTCCCAAAATACAACCGTTGGACGAAATATGTTTCTTCTAATGGTTAATATATTTTGAACCGTTAGAAAAAATCATGCTATTTTTCTAACGGTACACAAAATACTACCGTTAGTAATTGTTTATTTCTTCTAACGGTTAACGTATTCTATACCGTCAGAAAAAATCATGCCATTTTTCTAACGATACGCAAAATACTACCATTAGTAATTGTTTATTTCTTCTAACGGTTAACGTATTCTATGCCATCAGAATAAATCATGCCATTTTTTCTAACGGTACACAAAATACTAGTGGTAGTAATTGTCTATTTCTTCTAACGGTTAATGTATTCTATACCGTCAGAATAAATCATGCCATTTTTTCTAACGGTACACAAAATACTACCGTTAGTAATTGTTTATTTCTTCTAACGGTTAACATATTCTATACCGTTAGAAAATATCATCCCATTTTTTCTAACGGTTGCTATGTAAATTACCGTTAGAAAAAATACCTACAACATGCCTGTAGACACTGCGCAACAGTATATTAACGGTTTTCTTCTAAATTGCAAATAACCGTTAGAAGATAGGGGTTAGAGGACTGCATTTTTGTGCTAGTGAATTCATAAACATATCATGATATAATTATCTCCATGATTGTTTCTAGGGCATATCTCTATCAAGTAGGTCCCCTAGGATGTATGTCTCGGGAGTGAGGCTCCTCAAAGGTACTTAGTCTTCTGACTTTCCTAGAAAGGATGCTTATTTGGTGACTAGTCTGGGGGGTTTCATCACCGGGCGGCGTGCCCCACTAGCACGTGTCTCTAGAGATTCCCTCCAACATTTTTAGAACAAGAATTAATAATTTGGTTATAAAATTTTGAACAAATTATTCATATACTCATGACTATTCGACATGCACACTACATGTTGTATATCCCTCCAACATTTTTGCAATCACTTTTTTAGAACTTGTGGGCTTTTGTAATGGGTTGGGTTTTTTTTTTGGTGGAGTTGGGTGGTTTTGGTGGGGGTTGGCTCCTAAGGCTAACTCCAATGCTAGCTCCTACTCGAGAGGCTCTCCAGAAAAATATTTCTCGCCACATCAGCGAAGAGTCTCTTGATCTCCAATGCAAAGGCTCTTTCAAAAACTCTTCGTTTCTTCTCCTCCTTTCCTCATTTTTTCCTCGATTTCTTCTCTTCCTTTCCCCATTTTTCTTGCCTTCCCGTCGCCTTCTAAGATCCAGATCTTGCCGCCCTTCTCCTCCATTCGTGCGCTGCTCTTCTCCTCCGTTTGCCCGCCCCCTTTGCTCCTTTCCACTTGTCGTTGCCGAATCTTCACTGCACTGCCGCCGTCCTGCATCACCGTCCCGAGTGTGGATCCCTCGGATTTGCTTTGCCGAAACTACTCCGCCGACGCACTTGCTCTGCCGCCACATGCCAATCCTCACCACTGGATCTGCGCCGCTGATGAATCCGCCGGATTTCATCGTCGCTATGTGTAGCCGCGCCCGCGCCTCACACCTCTTCGGCGGGCTCCGCTACTGACGCGTTTCAGTGGAGGGCCCCACAAAATGCGTACGCCTTCGACCGCCGCGCGCCTTCAACCACGTCCAACAGGGGCGCTTCGACCACCGCGCACTCAGTGGGGCCCGCCATTTCGAGGTCACCCCGTGACCGCGTGGTCGAGCGGCTCAGTCCGCGCTTGTGCGCCGCTTGCGCCCGTCCACCCGTGGCTTCGACCACCATGCGCCTGGTCGAAGTCCCGCATTGGAGACAGCCTAATACTGCAGTCACACATTATAGGTTTACATGAGTTGAACATACAAAGTATACAGACTTTTTTATTTGGCTCTAAATATTAAATCTTATTTATTATTTTGCCCTTTTATGAGATTATTCTGGTCCCCTAATGGTGGGCAATCTTGTTCTGCATAAATTTTGTGCTGTTCCTTTGGAGAATAGAGATCGGAACAGTTTCTATGGGTGTCGCAGAATTGGACGTAACAGTTGACTTCACTTGGTCTTGTAGATAGGTATCTACAGGTGAGATGTCAAACATCTTTGTTAGCAGAACGCCAGATACACGAGTACAAGACAAGGATTGCCTTTAAGAATACAAGATTCCTTTTTTTTTTTTTTTTTTTTTCCTGAATGAGAATATTACTTTGATTTTGCAATTATATAATGGGGTAGGTGCAGTTCTTGCATTCCCGTCTTTTGGAGGAACTCCAACTAAGATGGACAAAAGTTTGCACTAGAAACTAACCCAATCTTTGGTGGGGCGTCGTCTAATTAAAATCTGTTGGGTGGTTTTGTGTCAACCAAAATAGCTCAATCAAATCAAACCAAATTTGTATTGATCATCAGACTCTAAATTGAAAGTTTGATTAGACCGATTTGGTGGATCAGATTTATTAGATCAATGATGTGCATGATATAATAAAAAATTTATTTTTTGTATTTATTATGTATAACACCACTAAAAATAGGATAGTGACAGTTTAACATGTTCTTCGAACTGACGAAAGCAACCCTATAGGTCAACACGTAGTTCGGCCGTAACGGGTAAACACAATGCCATGTGGAAAAACTCTTTAGCTAATGTACGCATCATACCTAAATAATACGTGGCAAAACACACGCGGAGTCTTATTATTGGCCGACACGCGTGGTGTGCACCCTTGTGTACGCATATCAGCCCAGAAAAATATTCGAACGTGGGACCACCAAACACAATGGTGGTGACATGGAAATTGGAAACTATTAGTGAACCGCAGGATCGTCTGCAACGACTTTTTTGCTTTTATGTTTAGGGGGAATAGCATAATGTCATTAGTTTCGAAATTGTATAAATGTCTTTTCTAACTTAATAATATAAAAAATATCTATTTAAAAGGCCTTTTGCATATCTTTACGCCCTACTTGAATGATGAGAGCATCAAACTGTATTTAGTCATTGTTATAATCTTATTTTTGTGGCCCGTGTTGGCTTTGACTGCTCTCCATGACAGCGGCGCTCGGTGTCATGTTCCAGTGATTGCATGTGGCATCGGAGCACCTGGCAAGACATAAACACTGATGGCGGAGATGTATGGATGTGATGAGGATGATAGCACCTTAGATGAGTACGAATGTACGATGGATGAGAGCATTTAGCCAAGGCTAGAGAGGTGATTTTGTACATAATCTACTTTAAAAAATTGTATGGTTGTTTTTGATATTACTATATTAGAAGGATCAACTATACAATATAGTGACTAACAAGTGATATCTACATCATTTTTCTGTATTTTTAAGTGATATATGTTTCCAAAATGACAAAAATACTTTTGAACTACTTGGCTTTGATAAGTATTAGGATAAACGACACTCCCTTCGTTTCACATCGTCATACACTTATGTGCACTCAGGCTAAAAAAAATTATAAATGCAAGGAAAGGGAAATTAATATTAGATCATGCTACTCTTAAGTTGTAATTCACATACAGTACTAGTTAGTCACTTTCCCTTGTCATCCACTTTAACATATGAGAAGGCAGAAGAGATCTATGTATTCTATAAAATACACAGTAAATTTTGGTGAAATTATAAGCGTCTTGTTAATTTTGTATGATATAGAGAAAGTGACTAAACCACATAAAAAATACTAGAAACTTCTAAATTAATCAGAAAAAAATTAGAAATTCACACATCATATTTATAAATGATACACATTTATCAATTGAGAAAATATATTTAGAATTAATTATATCTTTATTATGGTATATATGTATGTGAAAAATAATATGCAAAAGTTCATGTCTATTAGAATATCAAAGTAGGGTACGTTTCATAGTAAAAATTTAAAATTATATTCAAATAAGAAAAGAAAAATAAAACATTAATCACAAGATTTTACAATATTGCGAAACAGTACAGTCTAACAGATAAATTTGGAGAGAATAAACAAAACAAATCGAAGGACTCGAGAAGATACGCCTTCACACAGGTTTTCACAGTACCAACGGAAGCCGACAAGATCTCTCGCGCTGGGCGATACAAACGCCATTAACGCCTTCCTCCTCCTGACTCCCCTCTTTCCCACCTCCCACAAATGGAGCTCTGGCCATTTCAGAAACCCCTACCCCACGCTAACCGTCCGCTCCACCACGCTCCCAAGGCCCAAACAGTAACCCAAGCCTCGATCCGTACCGCTTCGTGTCGGGCTCGGGCACCGCAATTCTGAAGTCCACAATCAGACTCACCCGGATTTCTTGGTCCGGGCGGCATCGGCAAGGCTGGGCGTGGTCTTTGCTGCAGATGTGAGGAGTAGAATGCAAAGATCGCGGAGAGCCCTGCTTCGGCGGAGGGCCGCGGCCGCTTCGCTGGAGCAGAGACAGGGCGCCGACTCCGCCGACACTGCCGCTGGGAGGAAGAGGCGGCTGTACGGCTTCTCTGTGTCGCTGGTCGTCGCGTCGTGGGTCGCCGTCCTTCTCCTCAACTCGCTCATCGGCCACGGCGATGGGCAACGCGGTATGGATGCCTTCTTTAACTTGCCCTTCGTTTCTGCTGTTTCTTTAATCTATCTGGACGAGCCGCCTGATCGGTTGCGTGCTGAAGTGATCAATAGATGGATGATTTGTCCGCAGCTATTGGCGAGTCGATAGAACTGCGCAAAATGATCCGCTTTAGATCTGTGTGTTGCAAATTTTGCTATTTGTGAATAAAACACGATGGTTGTTGAATGTGTGATGAAAATTTCACGTCCTACTGTCCTCAGGTTGCTTAAATTTCATCTGTTTTTATGGTTCATATTAATTTTTTTTTCCAAGATCGGCCTTTGGCTTATATTTGTAGGTCTTATTTTGTACAGATGGAGAAGGTGCTGCTCTTGCTCTTGCTGTTGTTGAGCCTAGCTTGAATCAAGGTTCTGTTAATCCTGCTGTACAGAGGGAGACGGGGGAGAATTCAGAAGCGTCAAATGATACTTGTGTTAAACGTGATGAAAATATCATGGTTTCAGAAGAGATACTGCTGCTGGTAGATAAATTTCTCTCGGCTGGTGATGCGGGAAGTGATGACACAAATGCTGAAAATAAAGATAGTCAAGTTGAGATTTCAGAAGGTCGGGATGAGAGCATTCCTCAGGCGGGCAATGATATGATGGGAGTTGATCCAGGGGTGAAGGTGGAGAGCGAAGATATTCCAAGAACTGCAAGGTTATCACGAGTCATTCCTCCTGGTCTTGATGAATTCAAGATGAGAGCAATCGCTGAAAGAGGGACAGGTGTTTCTAGCCAAACTGGAAATGTGATCCACCGAGTGGAGCCTAGTGGCAAATTGTACAATTATGCCTCAGCGTCTAAAGATGCAAAGGTTCTAGACTTCAACAAGGAGGCGAAGGGAGCTGCCAACATCTTGGACAAGGATAAGGACAAGTATCTTCGGAATCCTTGCTCAGTAGAGGGGAAATTCGTTGTCATAGAGCTTTCTGAAGAAACCTTAGTAGATACCATTGCAATTGCGAATTTTGAACACTATTCTTCTAATTTGAAAGAATTTGAACTACTGAGTAGCCTGTCCTATCCCACGGAAAACTGGGAAAAACTTGGGGAATTCACTGCTGCAAATGCCAAACATGTGCAGAAATTCACTTTTCCTGAGCCAAAGTGGGCTAGATATTTGAAGCTTAACTTGCTAAGTCATTATGGTTCTGAGTTCTACTGTACACTCAGTATGCTTGAAGTGTATGGAGTGGATGCTGTGGAGAAAATGCTGGAGGACTTGATTCCTGTTGAGAATAAAAAGGTGGAAGCTGAAGATAAAACTTTGAAGGAGCCAGTTGAGCAAATTCCATTGAAGGAGCCTACGAGTGGAAAAGACTCCTCAGAGGAGCTCCTTGGGGAAGATGATTTTGAACTAAATGATGATAAAACAAGAGGTGATACATTGAAAAATGGTGCTCATGATCCAATTGCAGAGACAAGGACACTTCAGGCTAGCAGGATTCCTGGAGATACAGTTCTTAAGGTGCTAATGCAGAAAGTTCAATCTCTTGATGTGAGCTTCTCTGTCTTGGAGCGGTACCTAGAGGAGCTGAACAGCAGATACAGGCAAATTTTTAAAGATTTTGATGCTGAGATCGAGAGCAAAGATACACTGTTGGAGAAAATCAAATTGGAGTTGAAGAACCTTGAGAGCAGCAAAGATAACTTTGTATGCAACTTTCTTTTACTTATCTTTATTTCAGCTAATGTTGACATTAATTTCTATGGCTATCTCATGATATTCCTTGATTTCAGGAGAGGGAAATTGAAGACATACTCTCATGGAAGCTGGTTGCTTCCTCACAGTTGAACCAGATACTCCAGGATAATGTCAAAATCAGGTTTGTGTTGTATTTTTATTTTCTTATTTTCGTTTTTCTCTGTTCTGAACATTTTGAATTTGCAGTATCTATCTCATAGAAGTGTATTTTCTGCTTGCTATTAGAATTTTCTGAAGTATACTAATTTCTATTTTGACAGTTCAGTTAAAACTTCATGAGATAGATACTTGAATTAATAAAGATGTGCTATGTGGCTGAGTTCATTTTTAACTCTATGAATCATGCTGTGATGACTCTGCAGATCAGAAGTTGAACAAATATGGGAAAAGCTGGTTGACTTGGAGAACAAGGGCCTTGCAGTTATATTTCTGAGTTTTATCTTCGGGTGTTTAGCAATTGCTAGGTTGTCTATAGGTATGATATTCAATATTTGTAGATTCCATGATTATGAAAAATCTCATAGGGTGAGATCCGGATGGCTTGCATTACTGCTCAGCAGTTGCATTATAGCCTTCATTTTGGTATTACAATGATGGATGTATGAACTCTATATAATTGCGGCTCTACTTTGTAATTGCATGAGGTTTATAATTATAAAATGAAAATCAATGACATATTTGAGAACTTGGACAAGTTTTTGTGAAGTTATCCAACATCATCCTTGATCTCATCTGGAGAGAAGAAAAAGTAATAATAAATATTGTGTTGAATTTAAACTTCGAAACTGAAACAGACTAGAAATAGATCATTTTACTATGGTCCATGGTCCACTGCAATAGAATGTAGAACAGTACAAGCAAATCTACCTGGAAAGCATGTGCATGCAGCTGGAGCAGCACTACTACAGCAATTTAAGGAAGCATGGCATGGGTCCCCATGTGATTCTTGTATGATTACCAGGAAAGAGATGGATTAATATATACTCCCATGGGCATTGAGCAGTGAATATTCTTGATTTGGGCATCCATCTTGTTCGGTGCACATGGCCACGGCATTTTGTCACTCAGCAAGCAATGCTCCTATATTTTCTACCATGGAAAGCTGCATTGATAACTTCTACCTGGCTACCACAACCAGAGCTGAAGTCAATGCTTGGTGTATTATATTATGAGGAAGTTCCTTTACACCTTGTACCAAAGTTTTTTCACGAGAAATTGTAGCCTTCGGCTTTAACTCTAAAGGTATAGTTGTGTTTTATCTCGATCATTGGATTGAAATTTCGACAATTATGAGATAAATTGAGGTGAATACATCTTGCGAAATTTTTTTAAATATTTCGCCCACCTTGATTCAAAGTATTGATTTATAATTAAATAGTCAAAATAGAGAGAAAGAGACGTACCTTTTCAATTGTAAGATAGTATTATAAATTCCAAACGGTTTTACAAGTAGAGCACGAAGTTCTGATTATGCTTGATATTGATCTGTCATTATATAGATCGGATCGAAATTTGTTTATGACGCTGATGAGTTAGTAAAAGGATTCAGTAACAAAGATTATGTGTGTATTATTGATTAGTTGTTCCTCTTTTTTTTAGCTAGATGAGACAACAGTAGTTTGCACGTAGCTGTCAATTCCTTTAAGTTTGTTCCTTGCTTCCAGCTTCGTTGATGAAGACCTGTGCTGCCAGCTCGAACCTTTCAGGGAGATGTGATCTCATATTCTAAATTGCGTTTGCCCTACTGCAAGTTATATAGGACTAATAGAAGCGGCGTTCCATAATGTTTAATAACTTCATTTCATGTGTACGGATAAACAAAATTGAATATCAGAGTTATTTAACTTAATTCTTCTGACTTGTGAGCCTTAAGCATATTTAAATGACATCCCAGACGTCAACTTAATTATTGTTTCCTTCTGTCCTTTCAACTGAAACCTTTCTTCCAGCTTGATCTAGCTTTAACATCTCTAGTTTGCTTCTACCATCAGGAAAGTACCCTGGAAGACTCTGATTGTTAATTTTTATTGCTTGGAAGTCATTACTCTGGAGGACTGTAGATTTCAAGTCGAGAGCTATATACTCCTCCAAATTTTTTTTACTTATCATTATAGACTTTTTAGGATCTTCAAAATAAATTTTTATATATTTTTTTATATTAGTGATCAATATTTAAAAATTTTGACATATATGTATGTTGGGAACGTCTCTTATCTTATTCGTATTAGAGTTGGAATCCTAATCATATTAGGGTTGAACAACTATTAAGAGTTCTAGTCAGATTGTTTTATGTTTTCTTTTATAAATTGGAGTTGAGATTGAAATCTATATAAACTTATGAGGGATGGGTTAGAGATAACAACAAGCATGGCTCAGAGAGATAAATTCAGGTTAGAAGCAAGAGGGGCATAAAGAGGGTAAGAGAATAGGAGTTTTCTTAAGTTGCATACTCTTGTAGAGAGAGCGAGTCGAGAGATTCAAAAGATACAAGAGTTGGTGGAGAGCGTCAATCTCTTATACTCTTTTGAAGTTATGTTTAAAAATTTATGGTTTTCTTTGCCAATCATTTCTTTCTCCGATTGTTGTTATTTCACCGTCAGTATTGTGGTTTTTTATACTAATCTCTTGTTCTTGTTATTGTGCATGCTAGTTCGTATCTCACGTGGTGGGATTCGATTTGTGGTTGAAACTCCCATTATTTCTAACAAGTGTTATCAGAGTTAAAGAGCCAGCAAAGCTATCTAATTGGATCTATTGAGACGATTGGTAAACATTGTGGAAACACAAAATCAAGAACAATCTCTAGTGGGTGGAGTCATCTAGTATAAAAATTTGATAGCAAAGGTAATTTCAGTGTATGACAATGTGTGGTGAAGGATATCTTGATCTAGCAAGGATTGATTGATGCCCTTGAAGAAAAATGCCGAAAAAGATGTACAATGAATAGTGGAGGACGATCGAGTGCAAGGCTATCAGTACAATTCTGCTATGTCCTCTGATGAGATAAAGTACTTAGTGGTTTATGAAGATTCACCGAAGAAATTTTGGAGGACTTTAGAAGAATTGTACATGGCAAAGTCGCTAACGAACAAATGGGTGTTGAAGCAGCAACTGTACAAGTTTCGCATGGAGGATAGCACACGGTTCATTGACCATCTTAACGTCTTCAACAAACTTGTCACACAGTCGATTAGTGTGGTTGAGCCGATTGAGAGGAGAACGATAAGGTTGTCTTGTTGATGTCATTTCTTCCAACGTCATGAGAGCAACTGGTTATGAATATTCTTGCTGGCAAGACTATTCTCAACTTTAATGAGATAGTTGCATATTTATTGGAGACGGAGTTCTTGAAGAAGGCAATAGACTCTTCATCTTTAGACAACCAAACATTGGTTACAATAGGTGGTGCAAACAAAAATAGGGGGTCGCTGGAAGAAGAATGGCACGATCAAGGACAAACGTTGTTTCATGTGTAATAAGAAGGGTCACATAATAAAAGATCGTCCAAAATTAAAAGAATTAGAAGGTGTAGCTTCCTCAATAATGGTGGAGAAGGATGATTCAGATGTTCTTGTTGTTACTGAATTAGATATCTTGGATGGATGAGTATTAAATTCTGGTTGTTGCTTCTACATAAATTCAGCGAGGGAGATGTTTGGCAAAAGATCTCTATGCCCAATGCGTTGTATTGTTCACAAAGCAGATGGCAAGTCTTATGCAGTTGCTGAGATGAAAATAGTCACTTTGGAGATGTATGATGAAGCACGTCACACATTTATGAGGGTTCGGTATGTCCTTGGATTAAAGAGAAATCTAACATCCTTGAGGGTACTTCAACTCCATGGTTGCAGGTTGTCACAAGATTGGGTTATGCATATCACTTACAACAAACAAGTGATCATAAAGGATATCTGGAACAAAAGAGCATACCGATTGGAAGAAAAATAATCCAATGGTGGTGTAATAAAAAGCAGATTTGATGGAAATCTCGATCAGCTGGAGCAATCTGAGTTGTCGTCAGCGGGTATTCAGATCTCGGGTTCAGTTTGTAGGATCAAGGATGCCGACTAGAGGGGGGTGAATAGGAGGCTTTTAAAAACTTTTATAAAAGACAATTTTTTATTTTTTACAATTTAAAGACTAAATAAGCTAAGTGCAAATAAAGACTGGATCAAATCAACAATAGATTGCACAAGTGAAATAAGAAAAAGAGAATTAAATACGATGATGTATCTCAAGGTTTTGGAGACTCGCCCAGTCTCCCCTACTCCTCGTTGAAACACTCAAGTGAATGAGTCTTGCTCCGATGTCTACAAGGTTGCTCCTTCTCTTCTTTGGAAAGGTGAGTACCAAATCTCTCACAAACACACCGAACCTCTCCGACAAGTTTCGTCAATGGAGAGATCAGCGGCTACGCCTCCAAACCGTCTAGGATTGCGAGATCTTCTCTTGACCTCCAACAATCACCAAGAAACTCTAAGGATGTAAATGATGCGAATGAATGTTCTTGGAGGATCTCTTACAATCACAATGAATGATTTTTATCAAAAGATCAAGACTTTAGCACTAGAGGACTTGCGTTTAAGTGTATATCAGAATATGGTTCAAAGAAATAGTCATTTTGTGCTCACAACACATATATATAGCCCAAGTCTCTCAACTAGCCGTTATGGTTGTGCAGGAAAAAAAATCAGTGCATGCTGACAGTCAGCCTCAAATATTGACAGTCAGCATCGACCTCAAACGACTAGTTTTGACACAGTCAATAACCATTGAAATTTTTGTCAGTACATGTGCTGACAGTTAGCATAGGTCAAAAATATTTTGGCTCAGAAAACATGTCTCTCTGGACAAATGTCAGCATTGAAACTGACATTCAATGCTAATTGTCAGCATCAACCAAGACCAGTTTTGTATGATTAAATTTAAACTTTATTGAAAAACTGGTTAAAAAATTATTTGGTTGAAAGAACAGTGCTCGAAGACCACTGGTCGAATGAAGAGTGCTCGAAAGCTCAATGTCGAATGGCAGTCGAATGACCTCTGGTCGAAAGATATTGCTCAAATGATTGATGTTCAAAAGACTAGTGTTCAAATACTTAGTGCTCGATTTTCCAAGTGATCGAATGGCAACATGAAAGGCTGACTGTCAGCCTTGCTGACAACTTTAAAAATACAGATTTAAAGTCCAGTTTCAGTTCTTTTTTGAAATCTTTATTTTTCTCACACTCGACCAAGATTATGAATGAATGTGAATGCAACATATGACTTAAGAGTTTCTCAGTTTTTACTAGAACCAAAAGAGATTTCGCAACCTTTTTCAATAGTATGGTTAAACTAAAACATTTATCTTAGGCTTTTCAACTTCCGTTTTGCGACTCCCGTTTGGTGTTTTATCTTTTCACCTGATTTTATTGATCATACTCAAAACAAATAGATTAGTCTAAAACACTTGTTGTTATTTATCATCAAAATCAAGATTAAGAGTCTAGATGCAACACAGTTAAGTGCAACACTACAAATAATGTGGTTGCAAACTCCAGTAGTTTTAGAAGTGAAGCTGCAAGCTGCTGGTTGCAAGAAGTCGCGGTATGATCAACTGTGCGATACTGGCGAGCAAGTGGAGCTCAGAACTGGTACAAACCTATGTCATGGAGGGCCATAGGCATGAGCAGTATAACTAATCAAGTTGTACAATGGAGGAGCTCGCATGTAGTGGGTCTGAGTAGTCAAACTCGGACACGCATATCTCCAATATGCATAAGTCTTTTGTGGTGGAGACACTCCTGCGGAGGTGGTAGGGAGAGGAAGAGACAGAAACAAATTCTTGAATGGGCACAATAACTTTAGCGGATAAGAGTCAAGGTGAGAATTGTTAAGGATGTCTCTTGTCCTAATTGTATTAGAATTGAAATCCTAATCATATTTGGTTTGAAAAACTACTAAGAATCTTAGTCAGATTGTATTTATGTTTATGTATTGTACGTTCTAGGCTTAGTGTTGGGGATCTATATAAATCCATGAGGGGTGGATTAGATCATCCAATCATTCATTAGAGAAGCAAGAGACACATAGATAAGATAATGACTAGTGTTTTCTTAAGTACAAAACTTTTGCAGAGGATAAGAGTTGAAGGTCTAAAAGATACGATAGTTGGTTGAAAGTTTTTTTAAAGTTGTATTTAAAAATTAGTGATCTTCTTGCCAATTGTTTCTCTATTTGATTGTCGTTACTTCACCATTATTATTGTAATTTTCTGTATTAGATCTTTTATTTTTGTTATTATGTGTGCTATATATTATGAGATGAGATCTGATTTGTGATGGAGACTCCCACTAACTCTAACAATATATATTAAACAACAAGTAAAAAACGGAAAGGGTAATACTGCTGGACTGGTGATCCATATTTGCAGTGTGGATCGTGGACTGGGAGGCAAGGAGCAAAACTTGTGGTTCATTGGTTGCTGTTTGGTGCTTTTATGGTGAGAAATACCACCAGGGCACCAATTGCATGCAAATGGAACGCATCATGTGTCTCTGCTTTGTTGTGCCTGTTGTTGTGACATGGGTACGAATGTTCTTGCAATTTACCTCTTTCAAACTTTGGGGTTTTTGGTTCAAGTGGTGTCAACTACAAAGAGTCTTGATCAGTGCATTTAAAGACTATGATTATGTTTGATAGTGTGGTGGGTCTTAGAAACATAGAATTTACAAACTATTTTAACATGTTTGAGAGATTTTTTTACTTGCATTAGTTATAAAGTAATCGCAAAAAAGAACAATAATGTAAAAGTATAGACTAACATATTTTTTTTCAATAATAGTAGAACTAACAACGAAATCTATAATTCAAACTATTTTTAGTACGCCAGATAGCAAATAAATCATAGTAGAACTAACAACAATATTAATTTTATTAAATAGGTAGAACTCTATTTACAACAATTTTTCCTAAAGCAATTTTTTAAAGTATCTTTGTTTCACAATATTGATCCAAATCCATTATGTGGATAGACTAAAAATTGTGAAATTGAGTAAAAAAAAATATAAAATAGGCTATACTATCTCTAATTAAAGTAGAAACAATTATTTGTTCACTTCCTTTAAATTAGAAATAATAAAAATAGAGTATTTATAAGATATTATGAGGGGTAAAATTAGAAGAAATATAATAAAATCATTTCTACTCATGAATTTACATTGTGAAATAGTAATTTTTAATAAAATAGACCTACATTACCAAACAAAGAGAAAGCTTTGTTACAAACTTATAATATTTATTACAATCTTATTATAATCTCAGATGTAACGGACACGATGCGGGAAACCGGCACTCAGAAACGGCAAGACCGGCGGTGATATGACTCGAAGTCGTGAGCCCGCCAAATGGTAAGAAAGGAGCCACTGGTCATTGACCCATGTCATAGAAAAAGTTCCTTAAAATGAGTACACTTGGTCCAGTGGTAGAGGTATCACAACCTAGTCCAGTAACGCCCAGTGAAAAAGCCGAAAAGGGCAAGACTTCAGAAGATCTTTGAGAAATCCATCTCCAATGGGCTCATTCTTCGCACTTGCAACGGTCAAAACCAATTTTTCGGGTGAAAATTGTGTAAAATATTTTTTATGTTTAGGAAAACTTTTAAAACTGTTCGTATCTTATATAAATAATTTCTAATGTATTTTATTCTACATATCTAAAACCTATTATATCAGATCCGACAGTTTCAAAAAAAAAATTAACTTAAAATTTTTTTTGCCCAATTTTCGTCCACCTTTCCGGCCCCTTTGCCATAAGTGACGGCTTACTGGTAGGATATGGCCCGATTCTACTCAAAAGGCCAAAAATATTGGCACTTTTTGCGGCCAGACGCTTAAAAAATGCTCGGTTTACGCGTGGGCGTAGCGGCCGACGGCCGACGGCCGACTTGGGGGTGGCCTGCAAAATATCGGGCTTTAATCGGCAGTTCGGCACTGCCTAATACTGTGGTACATGTCCAGATCTAGCATGCCTGTTTTACTTCTACTTGTCATCTTTCGTATAGCCTCCCGTATCAATCATGCATGATCCTTGGCGTGGCAGTTTCATATAGCTCCAGGTGGCGTATACCCGCAGTTGTTTGTTCTGTTTTAAATTCTCTTGACTATTTTTGTTCGCTGTCTCACTGTCCCGCAGACGTTTGGACCCAACTCGATCCTACGCTACTAGCTCATCCGCTTGCCGCATATTTTTTTTAAAATTGTTTTATATAGTATTTTTTATATTATGTTAACAATTATTCATATCTGAAATCGGATTTATTTTAGATGTATTTTATTACACATCTTCGACCTTCTTATATAGTGTAAAAAATATATGAGTGTTTGATTGTATTCATTCCGGATCATTCATCCCTTCCTATCAAATCGTATGACTCATCCCAGGATCTTTTGTGGTTTCAGCTTATATGCAGGTGACAGTGGCTCCAGTTTATTGTGTTCAATTATACCACTTTCATTTTATTTTAATTAATTTTTTTGTGTTAAATTATATATTCATTTTTGATTTTGTCAATGACAATATCAAAAATCCTAGACCATCTCATTCTCACTCTCATTCCCCGTGAACTAAACAAAATCTTGAACTATCTCATTTTACACCAATCAGACACTCATTCTAAACTAACTTATGACATATCATTTATTCCATCCTTTTTATCCCAAAATAGATGATTAGTCTAAATAACCAAACACATCTTATAGTTGGAGTCGAACTGCACAAGTATGTTGGATGCTATCTAATCAAAATTTGATAATGGATTGATCAATGTGAAAAAAGATGGGCGGATCTTTTTTTAGTTTGGATTATGTTTAAATTTAGGTTATTTGATTTGTGATTGAATAATATAGATAAGTTGTAGTCGGCTTACTACTGTTATAGAGGCGACTGCAAAGGATCTTGTTTCTCCATCTACCCGGTACCCACACACGAACAACGAATAACCAAACTCCCACATAAAAGTAAAATAGGTTGAGTGTCCCATCCATAATCTTCTTTTTACGCCTACATTATTGTATGGGTTATGACGGTTAAAAGATATTTTCAGTATTGCAGTGTTTGGTCGGATGAATCCATTAATGAGCGATATGATGGATGATCTAGTATACCTCTTTTTCTCTTTTTCTGCTTTGCTTTTTTATTTTCTCAGTGGCGACTTGAAAACCTTTTCACGTCTAGATTACTGATGTGCAAAAATAAATAGTCTGGATTATAGTTAACATGTCAACACTAAAAGAATTTTATTTACGATTAGAATATGTGAAGATTTATTAATGATAATAGGTTTCTGTCCTCTATAATAAATGATAAATCATTAGTCTTTAGATTATTATTATCGAGATAAATGAGAAATTTTGAAACCAGTCATAAGAAGTTTTAAGGGTTTTGATTGTCTCCTGTACGTTGATAAGAATTTTTGTTGTGAATTCTACTCAATAGAAATTAGAATTCCAAATATGTATGTTGTTGCTGTTAGCAAATCTATAGGTTTCCTTCACTTGGCATGTCCCTCTCAACTCCCAACCCTTAAATCATCTACCACCACGGTTCTTGCAAAGTGATGACTAAACACTCCACCCTGCACCAGGAATAACTGGCAAAAATTAAGCGAAACAGCGAAGTTGAACACTTCAAGAAACGTTGTTGGAGCACGTCAGCATCCATCAGAGACAGGTAGGCAGAAGAAACTTTTGAGTTGAATCCACACAAAGCCTAACGAAAAATCACCCAAGATTTCCTTGCTTCGTCGGCCAGGCATCCGAGTAACCGACCGAATGGACCAATGTTCCCGTCTCTATCCCCAATAGCATATCAAATTAGGATATAGAACTGAGTTTTGTATAACACCGAGTTTTGGTCCAATCTGCAGTCGTCACTGCATGTGGGACATTTTCTTTAAGTACCACTGAAAAGTAACCAGGGTATTAGTTTTCTGACATAGGAAAAGTAGCATATGATAGCATGGCCAAAAAATTTTAATGGTACCTGCAAAATTAAGTGTCAAATTTCATTTGTAGATTGGATCAAAGTTCATTAATATGTAATTTATTTATTTATTTTTTAAAAATAAGAATAATTGGTTATCACAACTATATAAACATATAGGCAATAGAGAGATGAGATAATAGAATCAAATTCTAAAAAAATCACACATAACCATATAAACATGTAACTAGATAACTTATATATCACACTCACTCGTGTACTTGAATTGTTATAACATGTGCTTGTACAAAGAGAAATTGTGAATTCGATTTTCAGTCTTCTTTATTTTCATGTATGTTTGATTGGGGGTCTGACGTTAGTATATATAGGATAGTGTTGTCAATATAATAGATATTATACTTATAATAATATTATGAAAAAGATAACTTGAATATCGCATCTTCTAAGAAAAACTTAAATATCGCACTGATCATACTACTATACTAGTAATCGGTTGGCATTAGAGTATATAGATAAACTCAAGACGGGGGCAAGTGCCAGATTCTTCTCCCATAACTGGGAACAACCAAACAAGGGCTTGAGCTTATCACTTGAAAGCCATAACATAGCGTGCAAGTAACAGATGTCTGAGTCTTGAAGCCTTGAACAAGTGATTAAGAATTAGTGTTTCGTATTTGTTTATGTTAAAAAAACAGATAAGATGTATATGACAAGTGGCAGCTTATAACACTTTACGTGGACGCATGGAAGTCCGTTGTTATGGTTTCTAGTAGTTGCTTGGAGGCAAGTCCAAGTCCAGTCTAACGACCGAATGTTTGGTTCCTTTGCATCAAGGTCCAAACTAAGTCAAGAATTTATGATGAGCTAGTGAGTTCTTTTAATGTGAATGTACGAGCAATTAATCACGGCACATAAAAGCATTGTGTCAACTGGACAAGAAAAGATTTACTTTTGTGTGAACAAAACTGATATTTAGATGGTGTGCCAAGAGTTATCAAGTAAGGTGTTGTTGCTGTTTAGACATCTTTTTCGAATGGTGCTTATATCGCTTTCTGTTTGAATGAATGTACGCTGACCTGTTCATGTAACTATCCAATAGTGCCGCACTGAAGCCTTTCTTTTGTTTTTCACACTAACGCGTAAAGCACGCTGTAAACCTGCATCTTTGTTTCTTCTGTTCACGCAAAACAGAAATAATTGAAGGTGTTCTTGCAAAAAAGGCACACTAATCCAATATTATCTCCATTTCGGCGCAAAAGTGTAAAGAGCAATAGCGTATATATATCCTTAGAAGAGTCGCAAAGAAAGCCTCTGCATTTATTTCAGGGCACCTCTTTTTTGCACAAAGATAACCTCTGCGTGCAATTCTTGTACACCACTTTTGCTCAAAACTTTATCACAATGCAGTATTTATCCTAGACGAAGAAACCAAAGCATAGCTTAGCCAATCTTGTATATATTACAGTGCAAATTACACACATTGTTGCAATCTTTTTGCAAGATCAAAGATGGTTGGTGATATGACAGAGGACTTGCTCACGGAGATTTTGGTAAGGCTGCCCTACAAGTCGTTGGCACGGTTTCAGTGCGTGTCCACGGCGTGGCAAAGCCTCATCTCCGGCGACTACGTCCAGCGGAGGCTGCCGCTCATCACCTCCGGCGTGCTCTTCCACGACAGGCCTCGTGGGAATGGCCAGAAGAAGGCGTACACGTACGCTTGCGTGTCTGACGACGGCGGCGGCGGCGGGGTAGGGGAGGCCGACATGAGTTTCTTCCCGTGCCACGAGACGTCGACCATCATCGATGGCTGCAACGGCCTTCTGCTGTACTACGCGTCGCACCCGACGGAGTTCCATGTCGTGAGCCCGACGACACGGCGGTGGGCGGCGCTGCCGCCGCCGCGCAAGAAGACGCTGCTATCAGTGCTGGCGTTCGGCCCCTGCCGCTCCCCGCACTACAAGGTGGTCTGCTTCACCGGGTGGCTCGCCCGGGGGGCGGCCATCGAGGTGTTCGACTCCGAGACCGGCGCGTGGCGCGAGTACGAGCTCCACTTCGGGCTTGCCACCGACGCCATGTCGGCCACCATGCACTACTCCGGCGGTGCGCTCCACGTGCTGGCCTACTCGGGCCACGTCGTCCGCATCGACCTCGAGACCCTCGCGTGCGAGGTCACAGCGCTCCCCGCGCCGGTCAACTGCCGTGCCCGCGCCGGTCACTGCCGCGGTCGCCTCCGATACGCGTGCAGTGACGGCGTCCATCTCAAAATCTGGGAGCTCAGGGACATGGGGGGAGGCGAGTGGTGCTTGAAGCATTCGGTCGGAGTCAAGGAGCTCGTAGGCGAGGGGAACGGCGCGTGTCAGGCCACCTTCTTGGCATTTCACCCGGAGCGGGAGGTGGTGTACCTGTGGGTGCCGTGGAAGCTGGTGGTGTTCGATATGGAGACGAGAACCATTGAGGAGGAGTTGTTCGGGTCGGGGAAAGATGGCGCGCATCTCATACAGATTTGGCTGTTCCCCTTCTCGCGCTATTTGGCCAGCTGCTTGGCCTAATTAGCAGCGACAATGTAGAAGATTGCTAAAAGAGTATGGCGCAACGTATACTAATCTCTCTCTCTCTCTCTCTCTCTCTCTCTCTCGGAATCTATGAATGTATGTGGCTGTGGAGCGTCTATTGCTTGTAAACTTGCTTGTTTAAATGTTAATTTGATTGGTTATAGTTTTATGTACCATTTTCATTCTCAAATGGTAATAATTATCATAGTTGTTGGTTTTATGAAGAAATTTTTTTCACAGCTAGTTATCATTTTGCATATTTGAGATGCCACTTCTATTTTTTTATTTCTTATTTTAGGAAAAGGAACTGTATATAACAGAATGTTAGTTTTCAAGTGATATAACCCTTATAACCCTCATTTTCTAAAACCTCATCGTAGTCATTATATAATTTGAGCTGTTAATTATTTAGATACAAATAATACACATATTACATTAATCGCAAATATTATAAGATAAAACTATAATCTTACATGATTTCTTAAAAACTATTAAAAGAGTTAAAATAGCTTGTAGAGAAAAGAGGGAGTACATCTTTCCCATATTACCTTATTAAAAATTCTCTAAAAAACAAATTAATAATTTTATTTCCTCGTTATTTATTGGTGGTGTGGAGGAGTCTTGTGTTAGTGATAATTACACATTCATTAATTACAGAAGGTGTAGTTATTGTCTAATATTGATAGAGATATTTTTATATGTAATACCAAAAAATATGGTTACTTTAAACACTAAAATTGAAAAACGACCACTATACGAGGGGTGGAGGTGAAACTTTTGGTGATTGGTGGTTGGGGCGCAGACAATCACACTAACAAAGTTGGAGACGGTCAAGATAATGGAATTTTTTTTATATAAATAATTTAAAATAAAAAAATAATTATGAAAATGATCCACAGTTTATTGAAATTATAAAAATAAGCTGGTTGGGTGCGATAAGTCAATTATCACGACTGTGATACACGACAGAAATCTTCGAAAAATATGTTTCCATCTTTTCCATTTTAAAAACGCGACAAAAAGAACATTTCTCCACTTTTCCATTTTGAAAACACTACAGAAAGTAAAAAAGCAATTTCTTGTGAGTACTAGTGGTCGACTGTCTGTGGTCGAAGGTCGTCATGGAGGTGATTGTAGATCGAAGTGGGGTGATCGTCGTGGTTGGAGTGATTGAAGAGGTGGTTGGTCGATGATGACTAAAATCGGTGAAGTTACATATCACCACAATGACTTTTGACCATCTCCACTTCAACACCCACGACGACCTTCGATCACAGACACTCAACCACTATTACTAGTAAGAAATTAATTTTTTACTTTCTGTCACATTTTCAAAATAGAAAAGAATAGAAATGTCTTTTTTGTTGTGTTTTTAAAATGAAATAGATGGAAACATATTTTTTAAAGGTTTATGGTTTCTGTTTCGTATTACAATCATGATAATTGACTTATCATACTCAATCATGTTATTTTTATAATTTCAATAAACTGTGGATCATTTTCACAATTATTTTTTTATTTTGAATTTTTATAAATATTATTCAAGATAATGCTGTTGAGCAATGGCAGTACTACATGTGGTTGGAATGGAAGTGTTGGTGAGAAACAACAACCATAACTAATTCGCAGGCACTAATAACGGAAGACAACATGACGAGCACAGGATCTGAATTTTTTGTGCAAATAATTCATTAAAAAAAAGATAAATACAAAACTAAATTTTAGTTTGAGAAAGTTGTAAAACTAATCCACTTTATGTGTAGTAGAAATATTGTTCATGTGGCACGAGGGGAAGAGGTGTGGCAGGAGGGTGATGGGATGTGGTAGCAACTTCTACAGGAACGTGGTAGTAAATTTGGTCGCACATTGGGTGTGCAGTTGTAATTGTATTTTATCTCATCTTTTGTTATGTGAATAGTATATCTACCATATTCAGTGGGTTGGTTTTTATAAATTTTTATAGAGATTAGTTTTGTATTTATATTTTATAATGGGTTATTTACAAAAAAAAAAATTGCATGATCTGCTTACTAACCGAGCAGAATGGCAGGCTCAACTGAAGGAAAGAAAATGTTGAACAGAAAAATTGTAATTATAAATTATTATGTTGTTGTCTTTGCAAGTGTCAAGGAGAAATAATCCAAACATATCTTATTGTAATGTATTTTTACAATGGGCCAACTAGTTTTTGGCTCTTAAAAACAGCCATCGTTTTATTGTCCTTTGTCATAGTCTGAGAGATGGCGCTGTAGCACTGGTGTGTGGTCACTGGGTGGTATGACGGTACAAAAGCCTGTAGCAGGACAATGGGTGGTGTGCGAAGGGGAATGGCCAATGGGGGGGATGGTTAGGGTGTGTTTGGTTGTTTGTGTGAAGTAGAGATTGATTCGTATCAGTATCGATTATTTTATTGTAAGTTAATAACATTGTGGATGTATAGTTGACTCTTCTAACTCCTCAAGAATCTTCTATAACATTTAGACTAAAATCAAGCACGATCAATACAAAGACAAATGTATTAATTTGAGCAAAAACAAAAAAACATGGCCAACATAAAAAACACAAAACACTGATTCGATCAGAGACAAAAAAAACATAGGAGAAATATTTTACTTGCGTAAGCGAATGAAGTCATGACAAAATGACACGATAGTTGTTGCAGTTCCTATTGCTCGCAGCGATCAAACAAAAATAAAAAGAGTCCCTCGGGTGCTATCAGGGAAAAAAAACAAACATTAGGCATCCACGTTCAGCGATTCTAAAAGTCACTTGCAAAAAAAAAAACATCCCCTATAAAAATGGCTCCATAAATTACTCAAGCAAAGAGTAAACAAAAAAGCTCGGGATCCACCTCTAAGCGAAGAGTCAACAAAAAAAAAAGCTTCAAAAAATATATATAGTAGTCACCAAATATTTCTTGTATAAAAAGAACAATTAGAAAAATGGTTCCATTTAGTAAAATTTAAGTCTCTTCGTTGACAAATATAGTTCAAATGCTAGCATTTCTGGCTCATTTCAAAATATGCCTCTGTTGACATTTATCAGCATCACAAATTCATGCTTGATCGTAATTTTTGTTGTTGATCTTGCCACACATTTTTTTTGCCTGTAACATTATAGTATGATTAAGAATTCTACATGTACTAAGTACTAAAATGCTAATTACTACCCTTTGCTGTGGCCACATGAATTGAAGTTGAGTTGGTTAACTGTTCTGTTCAATCTATACCTATAGCACACCCCTGCATTTTTTCCATAAAATTAGTTACAAAATCATTGAATAAATGTATCTAGAAAACTTATGATCATCATAATTTTGGTGGTCAAAGCATATAATTCATGGAGTTCATGCTCAGTTTTTGTGGCCAATCTTAATCTTGATATAACATTGGTTGTGCTATGGTTGAGCCGGAGGATCCTGTTGAAAATATTGGAGTTCAATTGGTTAGGGAGGCTGCAACAAAGACGAATGATTTAGCTAGACATGGGACAACCATCATATATTTCAATCTAGCAAGAAATCATTTCAAAATTTTACCTAACACCCGCATTTCTTGCTCAATGAAAAAACAAATCAATATAGATGCATGCATGTAAATAATGAAAATATCATGCTGACAACTCTTGCATCACATAAATAAAGAGATGAACATGAATCAACCAAGATTATGAGGTGAAGTAAAAGAGATTTGAAATGTAAGAACCACTACACTGCCACATATTGTTCATGAATAACCTAGGAAGAAACAGAGATTCATGATGCATAAAACAAGGTCAAACAAAAATTCACCAACTATTCGCAACGAAAATAACCGCCCAATGGAGGGCACGACAATCGTTGATGTAGACCTAACAGAACAAAGAAAAACTTAGAAAGCAAAAACAACAAACAAACAAAACTGAAACAAAAAGAGAAGGACAAATTTCCGTTATTTACATGCATGCATCTATATTGATTTGTTTTTTCATGGAGTCAGAAATGTGAGTGGTAGGTAAAATCTGTGCTTTGTATTGGTTGACGATTCACTGGTCATTTTCTTTGTCTCTGGTCGAATCTATACTTTTGTTTTTTTATGTTTGTCACATATTGTGTTTTTGCTCAAACCGGTACATTTGCTTTTGTTGGTCGTACTTGGTTTCGGTCAACGGTCCGCTGGTCGTTTTTTGTCTTTGGTCGAATCAATGTTTTGTTTTTTATGTTGATAGTATTCTGCGTTTTTTGTCGAATCAGTATATTTGCCTTTGTATTGGTCGTGATTGGATTTGGTCAAATCACTAGATTTGTTTCTGTGTTGTTTGATGGTGCACTGGTCAATTGTCTCTAGTCGAATTGGTTCTTTTGTTTTTTATGTTGGTTACATTCTATGTTTTTGATCGAACTGGTATGTTTGTCAATTATATCAGTCGTGCTTGGATTTAGTCGAATCACTATATTTGCTTTTATATTGACCATTCTTGGTTTTTGATCGAATCAGTAGATCTAGCCTATAACTTAGTGCCCAAATATATGTATTTTGACATATATTATCATTTCATATGATGTATATGTGCTGAATCAAACCCAAAACTATATTGATATAGACATCAATATATTTTAATTGAATCCGCAATGCATGCTCTATGTAAATTTAATAGTTATGTTATTTTACTTTAGTATTTTGTTTTCCTTATACTATTACTGTTCCTCTATGTTGTTTAATTATCATAATACTTCCATTTTAAATAGTTATATCAATCATTGATTATTGCTTTTATTTATAATGACCGATCCCTTTATTACTATATCAATTGATTTCTTTGTTTAGACCACATTATTTTATTTTTCGAAATTATTATAAAACAATTCAAAGGTGACACACACTTACCTTATGTTTTACATACCATCAACAAGCTTCGCTGCGCCGTCTGCCCTAGTACAGATACAGATGCATACCATGTCTTCCGAAGTTTAGGCACCCGTACAGCTGCATATCATTACCAGGTCTTGCATAAATCTTCAAAATTTTAGGCGACATATCGAAACATTAGCAAGAAAATTGCATGAGTTCTTAGTTCTTTTGCAGGATATTCTCTTCTCACTGATGCTTTGATAACCAGCGACTAAAATGTAACAATCCCAACTATGATTTCTACAAGCCAACCAGCCAGCTTAACTTGATATATACAAACATGCTCAAAAAACCATCTTGATGGCTCCACTGTAATCATAATTCCAGACCAAGCATATTCCTTAACAATTTCAGACACAGCATCCGGAGAAAAACAGCACACAAATTCAGATTAAAACTGCACGAAATGTAAGGCAAAATGTAGGACTATGGCAACGAGAACATAACGACATTGTGCAACTGTCTACAGACAGATCAAAGATAGTCCAGCGGCATAATAACATCCCCCAAAAACATCTTTAGATTAACACAAATTACTGGCTCATATCTCTGTCCGCCACAAGAAACTCCTAACTTTAAGCTTAGTTGCATCAATTAGACGATAGCATTTGCTGCACTGGCAATCCTGGGCCACAGATCAGCGCACTCCTTTCCAATAGGTCCGGTGATGGCAGAACCTGCATCACGAGAGTAGATATTAACCAGGCTGTTCATCCAGTTCTGCAACAATTCTCTAGAAATGGTCAAACAGGCCACTTATGTCAAGATCAATCAATCTAATTGAAATGCTTGAATTTGCAATTCTCTGAATATGTAGGCTTGCTTGAATTATCTTGCACATAGGGGATAACACTACCAACCAAAAAAAACAGATCAATACCTTTCATCTCTCCCTTTGGGTTCACAATGACTCCAGCGTTGTCTACAATGAAGACATAAACATACTATTAGAAAAGAATCATAACTGAAACAATGGTTGTGATATAGAAAGACTTCAAATCCAGAAGATTATCAAAGCATCAGATGAATATGCAAGGTTTCATCCATCAAAAGATAAGTTCACCCATACATTATTTCTGAAAACCACAAAATCAAAGGCAATGCTACTGTCGTTAATAAATCATTATAGCTGTATACCAGATGAATAAATATCTGATCATGACTAATGTATAGCACAGCACAGATCCAACATCTAACTCAAACTTTGCACCTAAGTTGAGATGATTAGTATCTGTAGAGCTCCACCACTAGTCTAGTTCAGAGTGAAAGAAGAAAAGGTGGAAAAAGAATTGATGCAGTGTCAATTAATAACATCCAACTTGCAGGTCCTTAACTCACAAATTTCTGCGTCACAACTCACAACAGTGGAATAAAAAGAGCTACAGGCCTAAATACTGTACATCATTCGGGCATAACATGTGGTGGTATACTTCAGTTCTATATACAAATAAGAGAGTTATCCTTGCAACTTATAAGCTCCTCCATACAACTATTAGGAATGCTTATATCATGTACCAGGAGACAGGTAGCAGAATGCATGAGAAGAATGCATAATGCTGTTTAATACTGGCCAACTTGCATCTATGCTTCCATCTAACAAATGACCAGACTGGAAGGTCATTCCACATGTATTGAAGCAACACTAGCAAATACACAAAGAGCACATACATACACTTTTCACAGAAAAGAGAACAGGCTTGTCAAACATTTAATTACAGAATCTGAGCTTTTCATAACAAGGCAGCACAAAGTATAACAAGTCACTTCATCAATAGTGTTGGCCTACCTTGTAAGCACATAATATCAATCGAGATGCAACTATAATAACATACTTGAATGCTTTAGTAGGAGAACATAGTTGAATTCAAGGAAGGGAAAAGTACCTTCAAAGTACATGTAGACACCATCCTTTCGGCGCCATGGCTTGCGCTGCCTCACAATGACAGCAGGCATGACCTTCTTCCTCAGATCAGGCTTACCTTTCTTCACAGTAGCCATAACCATGTCCCCAACACAAGCAGATGGGAGCCTGTTCAGGCGTCCCTTGATTCCCTTCACAGAAATGATGTACAAGTTCTTGGCTCCTGTGTTATCAGCACAGTTCACAGTCGCTGCCACTGGGAGACCCAGTGACATCCGGAACTTGTTTCCAGCAGTACCTCCGCGTCCTACAGTTCAAAGAAGAGCACCAGAAAACAAATATAGATCAGAGCAGAGTCCAAACTTGAGATCCAATTGACAGATGCTTGGAGCAGAGTCCATATGAGACATCATACCAGGAGGCTTGGGAACAATCTAGTATCTAAATTAAATAGAGTCAAGTAGCAGCCCAAACCAGATAAGGAAATCTAAATGTGTCTAACCTTAAGAAAATTTGACGACTGAGTGGTGACTACTGGCAAACTTCATTCCATTTATACAAAACAATTGCAGAAATTCTAACCAGTTAACATACTTCAAACCAATATTTGAACAACCAATGGTATCTAATACAGAACCAAATAAAACTTCATACAAGTCTTAAATTTAACAACCCTAAACCCACAAGCAGCTTAATAAAGCACTTCATTTCCATACCATCCACAGCAGATCCAACAATTAACAATCTCACTAACAGTCATACATCTATCTGAGCAACAAAAACTATAGAATAACAGAAACAGAGATAATGAGAATAATATCACACAGTTCCAACCCCATAGCGAGATCAGATTCTGCTGGTAGTATGGACCATACACGACTGCGTGCTTGCATACAATGTGATCTAACAAATAACACCACATCTAATGCATCAAAACCACTGGAGACAGATTAAAACCACATGGCTGTATCTTACTCCGCGGATTAAACATCTAAATCGAATCAGACACCGCACAACATTACTAGTAGAGGAAACTACGATCAAGTTGCCAAAAAAAGGGTACAAAAACGGCGATGTGACATATGATAAAAAAAAAGAGGGGCGAAGTAGAACATGAGATCTAATTGGAAAGGGTGATTTAGTTAGTAGTAGTTACCCCGCTTCGACATCTTCAATCCAGGAAAGAAGGGGAGAAATGGAAGGGGTGGTGTGCGGCACCGCCAGAGGGGTGACTTGTCTCGTTCATATAGTCACGGGGTCTAGGGTTTTGCGGTCATTATTCCCTTTGGCCCTTTACCTCTTTTTAAAAGTTTATACAAGTCCTCGAGCTAATTATAATTTTTTCTTTTTTAGAAAGTCCTCGAGCTCATTCGTGAACCATCCAACCAATGCTGCAAAATAAATAAAACACAGGGAAGTTTCTTCAAATACGTAAATCTTAGACAGCGAAAATTGCACTGATGACCCTATTTTGAATAAACCTTCGCTTCATCTAAAAATCTTATTTTCTCGTCGATTAACCCCCGCAAACTAAACTATTATTACAATCAATTCTATTTAAGTCATGGTGAAGAATTTAACATTTGATTAGGTAGGTTGTGGATAATTATGTATGCAATTATTGTTCGTATTAGCTAATGATATATGTTACAACATATATTACCATCCAACGATCGAATAATATTTATAAATAACTTAAAATAAAAAATTAATTTCAAAAATGTCCCACAGTTTTGTTTTTGGTCATTGGTCGAATCAATATTTTTGTTTTTGATGTTGGTCGCATTTTTGTGTTTTTGCTCGAACTGGTATATTTTGCCTTTGTGTTGATCGTGTTTGGTCTTGGCCGACAGTCCATTAGTCTTTTTTTTGTCTCTGGTCGAATAAGTGTTTTTGTTTTTTTATGATAGTGGCATTTGGTGTTTTTGGTCAAATCAGTATATTTGCCTTTGTATTGGTCATGGTTGGATTAATTTCTCTGTTCTTTGACGGCCCACTGGTCGTTTTTGCTCACTAGTCGAATAAGTCCTTTTGTTTTTTATTTTGGTTGACAGTTTACTAGTCGTTTTTTCTGTCTGGTCGAATCAATTAGTTTGTTTCTTATGTTGGTTGCATTATATGCTTTTGGTCGAACCAGTACGTTTGCCTTTGTATTGATAGTGTTTTATTTTGGTTGAATCAGCAGGTTTGTTTCTGTGTAGTTAATACTTGTTTTTGGTCGAAATTGAGTTGTTTCTGTATTGGTCCTTTGGTCGAATCAGAGCTTTTGTTTTGTCTTTTATATTGGTCATATTCTATGGTATTAGTCAAATCAGCAAGTTTGCCTCTGTATTGGTTGTGCTTGATTTTGGTCGGATCCGTAGGTTTGTTTCTCTTTGGTTAGTACTTAGTACTTGTTTTTTGTCGAATCAACAACCCTTTTGTTTTGTAAAAAATTAGCCCATCAAAACGACTGTAAATTCATGTTTTGGTTGAAATAGTAAATGGCTTCGGTTTTGGTTGATTCCAGAGATTTGTTTCTGTGTTCTTAGAATTTTTTTATTAATAACTCAAAATAAAAAAATAATTTGAAAAATGACCCATAGTTACCGAAATTGCAAAAATAAATTTTTTTGGGTGTGATAAGTCAATTATCGCGGTCTGGAACCGCGATAGGACGAGTCGGGCACTTATCGCGCCTCACAAGCCGAGTAGAAACCTTTTCTCCATCCCATCCGCTATAGAAACTGGTCAGGTGGTCGAGTGGTCAAGTAGTCGAAACGTACCCGTCAATGTACGCTTGGACTACTCGACCGGTAGAATAGACCAATTTTGTCTGGCATAACACTAGGCATGTTGTAACACCCCGAAAATAGGGCCTGAAAATTTTGCTTTACAAAAACCTGAATCTGAAAATTTTATTTTTGTTTTGACTGCAAAGCTACTTTTAAGAGTACTCTCTAAGAAGTTTTAACTAAAATATAAATGAATTCGCAACTAGTTAAAGATATTTTCCTTAAATGTACTTATGCGTATGTGCACAATTATGTGTATGTATGCATGTGTACCTATTTCACTAAAAACACTATTTTCTGTCTCTTGTAAAATGCTATTTATCATCTAATGATAATTATTTATGAAATCTAAGTGTAAGACTATTTCTTTTAAGTAATAGTTCTACTAATGATTCAAAAACTCTGATTAGTTATAAACTAAGCCCTAATTTGTAAAATAGTCTACAATACTTCTTTACTTTAAACATACTTTATCAAAAAGCTAGATTATTAAGTTATTTTAAAATAATTACAAACTAGTCCAATCTCCTGTTCTCTTAATCACAGTTCAGTCTCTTCAGACATAGAATCAGCCAAATTCCCCAGACAGCCCAGAATGGTAGTCAGACTGAACAGATAGGACCTCTTACCTATCTTATACCGATTTGTCTTCAGCTGCCAGATCAAACTCAAACCCAAAAGCCCATAAACTAAACCTACTTCTGTTTTAGAAAACTAGAATTCCTAATTACTCAAATTTCCCTTTTTAACCTTTCAGCCTTCAGTTCGATTGATTCCAGAGTAGATTTCTTCTAGATTTATCTGGAATCCTAAATCTTAATAAGCTTGCATACCAGTCCTAAAACTTCCAAGCCAAACAAGATCATTTTACCACTTTTCGCGAATCAGTCCAAATTCCATAGCAAATCAATCCGTTCTAGTTCTCGAAGAATCAAAGCCGGCTAAAAACTTTGAATCATCTCCAAATTCCAATCCAACTGAACGACTATATCCTTTCTACTATTTTATACAAGTTTCCCTTTGCAACAAGTTCAGATTCAGCCCCGAGACTCAGCTATTCATGTTTTCAGCCGTTTTTAGTAAAAAGACTATTCATTTTTACCCTAATTCTATTTTCATTTTCATCTTCGATTCAATCTCAATTTTTACTCTAAACTTCCTTAAAGTGCCTCTTGTGTGAACCATTCCTATTGGATTAAATTCAAACTTGCTCCCATATTGTGAATATTGTAATTTAGTCCAATCAACCTTCATATTTACAATTAAATCCTCTTTGCAGATTCTTTATTCAGTCCAATTTAAAACTTAGACTTCTAAATCCATTTCTCCTTCAGGGCTTGCCTTACACACCTACATATACATAGATGTGCACACTGTTGGATCAAGGATGCCGACTAGAGGGGGGGTGAATAGGAGGATTTAAAAGCTTCAAATAAAAACAAGTTTTTATACCAAGAAGAACCAAATGCAATTTAATATATTTAAAGAGAAAGAATAGAGAACGAACACAGTTGTTTTTACCGAGGTATCGGAGACTCGCCCAGTCTCCACTAATCCTCGTTGAAGCATTCAAATCACTTGAGTTTTGTCTCAATATCCACAAAGGATATTATCACTAGTGGTTGCTCCTTGTCCACTCCGGAAAGGCGAGCACCGATGCCTTGTACAAACTTGCCGAGCCTCTCCAACAATCTCCGTTCTGGAGAGGTCAACGGCCACGCCTCCGAACCGTCTAGGTGAGGGCGCTCACCAAGAGTAACAGGCAGCGAGGTCTTCTCTAGACCTCCAAACACGCACCGAGAAGCTAAGTGAATGCAAATGCAAAAGAACTGAAACTCTCGGTGGATCGGAAAGCACTCGACTTGATCAAAAGACCAAGATTTTAAGTGGAAAACTAAAGTTCAAGAGTGTATAAGAAATGCTACTGCTTGTTGTATAAAACTTATGCCCAAAGCCCCTTTTTATAGCCTCAAGAATCAAATGAACCGTTGGAGCTAGGGCTGAAAATCAGCAACCCAAACTGACAGTCAGTTTGACTAACTGACAGTCAGTTCAGTGCACAACGGCCGACAGAATTTATGGATAAAACTTTGCTAGCCGTTCGTGGTCGTTTATGGAAAGCTGAAACCCACAACTGACAGTCAGTTATGCAAACTGACAGTCAGTTCGACCACAAACACGATCAAAATCAAATAGAAACTCAGTTAAAAACACTGTGGTCGAATCCCGAACTGACAGTCAGTATGGACAAATTGATAGTCAGTTTAGTACAAAAATTTTGAGCCCAAAATACACCCTCTCTGGACAATTGTCAGTTAACACAAACTAACATTCAAACTGACAGTTAGTTTAGTAAACTGACAGTCATCCTGAACAAAAACAAAGATAACTTTAAATCCAGAAATCCAAAAGAGGTGTTTAATAGCTTGTTTGAAAGATAATTTCAAGGGCTACATTTTTGTCAACAGAAGCAAAAACCAGATCTACATAGATCTTTCTGAAAATTGCAAATACTCTTCTGCTGTCAAAAACTGAACTGAAAAACCAGATTTTCAAATTAAGTTCAAACCAAATCCAACTCAAAATGATGCAATGCAATGTCCTAAGATTCTCAGTTTGTGTTGGAGATAAAGAGAGGACTTTCGCCACCCCTCTTTATAGTACGGTTAAAACTAAAAAATAATTTCCCTAACCGATCATCTCCAAACGCCAAGATCGGTAAAAAATAAAAACTCATAATACCTTAGGTCTCTCGCATCTTCATGATTTGCGTCTTGTCTTTTGCTTTCCTGCATCTTGTGCTTTACTTCAAGTCGGGTTCATCTTGATCATCTTGTATTTCTTCTCAACTAATCCCTGTATCAATCATTCTCAAAAGCACAATTAGTCCGGAACATTTTGTTTTCATTAATCATCAAAATTAGGGTTAGGCATGAAAGCCTAGATGCAACAATCTCCCCCTTTTTGATGATTGATGACAACAAGTGTTTAACAATAAAATAAATGAAATAGCTCCCCCTAAGTATATGCATCTCATCAAATCAGAGCATAAACCAACACATATACATCAGGGCATCTCATACATACAAACACTCACAGATATACATATATCACCAAGTCATATCAGAGCATACAAATCTCAAAATCTAGACATCATATATATCAGATATATCAGAGCTCATCAGAGCTACACAGCTAAACACATCACACACAGACATATCTGATAAGCAAAAACATCTCCATATATAAAGAAAATAAACATCTGTCCCAAAACATCAAAATACTCTAATAATATCCAAAATACTTCTCCCCCTTTGGCACCAAGCACAAAAAGGGAGGCAAAAAATATAAATCAGAGCCTAATGCTCATCATCCGAAGAAAGTCCTAACACATTTGTATCTCCGGAGCCTGCTGGAGATCCAGACGCGTCGCCCGCAGGAGACAGGGGCGGAGTAGTGGCTGGAGCAAGAGCAACTGGAGCCGGAGCTGGTGCAGCAGGAACTGGATCAGTTGGTCCGGAAGCTGTGCTCGGGGAAGATGAAGCCTGTCGGGCCCTCTTGCGAGGGACTGACGATCCAGGAGCAGGCAGGCGACGCAGTATCTCCTCCTGCTGTGCAATCAACCGAAGCATCATCTGATGATGCTCCGCCTGGGTGCTGAGGATCTGCTGCTGCACTTGGAGAATCTCCTGAAGCTGAGAAGAAGATGCCGATCCGGTGCCTGGCTCTGTAGCTGGAGCTGGAGCAGTCTCCTGAGCAGGAGTCTCGTCCTCTTACTCCCCCGCAGCATCATCATCTGATGCGGGAGAACCAGGATCCACAGCAGCCGCAGGCCGGGCACCAAGACGGCGATCAGCCTGGCCCGGAGGATAGAAGAGAAGCGGATGATGGGGCCGAGGAAGCTCAGAATCGACAGCATGGATGTGAAGAAGCACCGCCATGATATACGGAGCGTATATCAGCTGACGGCGCGGGGAAAGAAGGACGTGCTGAATCTCACTGATGATGAGATCAGCAACGTCGAAGGGCTCCTCCTGGAAGATAGAAATAAGGACGTGGAGCCCTAGATAGGTGACTCTGGCCCTATCTCCGGTCATAGGAACTAAAGTGAGCCAGAGGATCCGTAGGGCCAGATCAACATCGCGGCGCATACCAGCGATGTGACGGAGCTGGAAGGGGCCGGAATAGTGCATGGCCACCTCCCGACGCTCGAGGTCTGGAAGGGTTTGGAGTTGGCGGCCAGAAGGAGGGCGCACCAGTCCAAGCGCGGACTCCAACTGCTCCTTCGTGACGGTGTAAACCTGGAGGCCCGTCATGAAGGTCATGAAGTCGCGCTGAGGGGAGATGAAAACGGTAGAATAGAACTGGTGAATGGGCCCCTCAGCCCAGTGCAAAGAGGAATCGGCGACAAGGTCGCGGATCCATACAGTGCCAAAGAGATCTGCGAGGGTGGCGATGCCTGTGCGAGAGACGATCGTACCCCACGACAGAGAGCGGTGGGCGAAGATGGGTGCGCGGCTGTAGACGCTGGTAAACAGGTCTAGATGGAGGTTTGTGAAGCAGGTGAGGACGTTGTTGCATCTAGGCCTTCATGCCTAACCCTAATTTTGATGATTAATGAAAACAAAGTGTTCTGGACTAATTGTGCTTCTGAGATTGTTGATACAGAGTTTGTTCGGGAAGAAATACAAGATGGTCAATATGAACCCGACTTGAAGTGAAGCACAAGATGCAGAAGAGCAAAGATAAGACGCAAAACGTGAGGCTGCAAAAGACCTAAGGTAATCTGTTTTTTTATTTTTACCGATCTCGGTGTTTGGAGATGATCGGTTAGGGAAATTATTTTTTTTTGTTTTAACCGTACTATAAAGAGGGGTGGCGAAAGTCCTCTCTTTATCTCCAACACAAACCGAGAAAACCTAGGTCATTTCATTGCATCTTTTTGGTTGGATTTGGTTTTGAACTTAATTTGAAAATCTGGTTTTTTCAATTCAGTTTTTAACAGTAGAAGAGTTTTTCGATTTTCTAGAAAGATCTAGGCAGATCTGGTTTTTGCTTTTGTTGACAAAAATGTAGCCCTTGAAATTATCTTTCAAACGAGCTATTAAACACCTCTTTTGGATTTCTGGATTTAAAGTTATTTCTGTTTTTGTTCAAGCTGACTGTCAGTTTGAATGTCAGTTTGTTTAATCTGATAATTGTCCAGAGAGGATGTATTTTGGGCTCAAAATTTTTGTACTAAACTGATTGTCAGTTTGTCCATACTGACTGTCAGTTGGGGTTTCGACCACAGAGGTTTTAACTGAGTTTCTATTTGATTCTGGTCGAGTTTGTGGTCGAACTGACTGTCAGTTTGCATAACTGACTGTCAGTTGTGGGTTTCAGCTTTCCATAAACGACCACGAACGGCTAGCAAAGTTTTATCCGTAAATTTTGTCGGCCGTTGTGCACTGAACTGACTGTCAGTTAGGCAAACTGACTGTCAGTTTGAGTTGCTGATTTTCAGCCAGAACTCCAACGGTTCATTTGTTTCTTGAGACTATAAAAAGGGGCTTTGGGCATAAGTTTTAAACAACAAGCAGTAGCATTTCTTACACACTCTTGAGCTTTAGTTTTCCAGTTAAAATCTTGGTTTTTTGATCAAGTCGAGTGTTTTCCGATCCATCGAGCACTTCAGTTCTTTTGCATTTGCATTCGCTTAGCTTCTCAGTGCGTGTTTGGAGGTCTAGAGAAGACCTCGCTGCCTGTTACTCTTGGTGAGCGCCCTCACCTAGACGGTTCGGAGGCGTGGCCGTTGACCTCTCCAGAACGGAGATTGTTGGAGAGGCTCGGCAAATTTGTACAAGGCATTGGTGCTCGCCTTTCCGGAGTGGACAAGGAGCAACCTTAGTTGATAATACTCTTCGTGAGTATTGAGGCAAAACTCAAGTGACTTGAGTGCTTCAACGAGGACTAGTGGAGACTGGGCGAGTCTCCGATACCTCGGTAAAAATCACTGTGTTCATTCTCTTTTCCCTTTGCTTATATTATTTGTTCTTGACTTGCATTTATTTGATTTAAGTTTTAAGTTTTTTTTTAAAAGCCTCCTATTCACCCCCCTCTAGTCGGCATCCTTGATCCAATAGACGTCGCACTTGTCGCGACCAGTGGGATGCGGCGACAGATAGGGGTTTGTGGAGCGGAGCGTGCGAAGGCGGCTAGCGTGCCACCGGGAATAATCCACGGGGACACGCTCAGGCGGAGGCGAAGGCCGATTCTCGGACGTCTGACCCGATGAACGCTGGCTGTTTGCCGCGTTCTTCCGTCGGGCCACACGTCGAGAAGGACCCGGCTGAACAGACATGTCTAAGAATTGACTAAAAACAGAGAAGAGGAAAAACAGAGACCTGAACTGATCGGCCGAATGGTGCAGAAGAGGTCGTCGACTTCGAAACGGCCACAAAGACCAAATCGGCCGACAAGCAAGGACACAGCACAACGAAGAGGGACACAATGATGGCCAGCAATGAGGAGGAGAAGGGCCGGTGAAGAAAAATGTCGATCAGAGGAGCTACGGCCGACGAGATGAAAACGGGCGAGGATGGAGAAGCAGCGACGAGGTGGTGGCACCGGCGGTGAGGAGATCACCGGCGACGAGGACTGGTGGAACGAGGCACAAAAGAGCGGCGAGGAGGCGCACGAAGATCAGCGGCGGCGAGGAGGAGACGAGGAGGCAAAGAAACAGAACGGGGGTTTTAGGGTTCGAGATCCCACAACTGACAGTCAGTTTGATAAACTGACAGTCAGTTCCAAACTCAGAAACATGGAGCTGACAATCAGTGTATCATACTGACAATCAGTTCACAGAACTGATTTTTGAAACTGACAGTCAGTTTGAGACTCGAACACGACCAGGAGCTACGACCAAAATCTATTGCACGTAACTGACTGTCAGTTTGTTTTTTGTTAAACTGACTGTCAGTTATGACAATGACTTCGACCAGAGACTAAGACCAGACTCCTAAGCACTAAACTGACTATCAGTTAGAGGAACTGACTGTCAGTTTGGTCAATTTCGACCAGAAGCAGTCTAAGACCAAAGAGGGAATAAAATAATATTATTTTATACAATCAACACATTTAGCACATCAACTAGCATTTGATATATCAATAATGTTCAGTTCACCCCTTAAAAAGCAAAATCTTGAATCATTTAAGGGTTTAGTGAAGATATCAGCTAGTTGCATATCAGTTCTAACATAATTTACATCAATATCTCCTTTTGCCACATGATCTCTAGTAAAATGGTGCCGTATTTCAATATGCTTAGTTCTAGAGTGTTGAACAGGATTATTAGTAATTTTAATGGCACTTTCATTATCACACAATAGTGGCACTTTATCAAAGATAATCCCATAATCCAAAAATGTCTGCTTCATCCATAATAATTGAGCACAACAATTGCCTGCAGACACATATTCAGATTCAGCTGTGGAGAGAGCTACTGAATTTTGCTTCCTAGATAACCATGATACTAATGATCTCCCCAACAGCTGACAGCTACCAGATGTGCTTTTACGATCAATCTTGCACCCAGCATAATCAGAATCCGAATACCCAATTAATTCAAAATTTGCATCTTTCGGATACCAAAGGCCTAAACTGGGATAGCATTTAAAATACCTAAGGATTCTTTTAAGAGCAGTTAAATGACATTCCTTAGGATCAGATTGGAATCTAGCACACAAGCATACACTAAACATGATATCAGGCCTAGATGTTGTAAGATATAAAAGACTACCAATCATAGACCTATACAGTTTAGAATTGACCGATTTGCCGCTTTTGTCCATGTCCAAATGTCCATCGGTTGCCATGGGAGTTTTGATTGCCTTAGCGTTTTCTATTCCAAAGCGCTTGAGCAGGTCCTTCACGTACTTTGTTTGACTCATGAACGTACCATTCTTGAGTTGCTTGATTTGCAGACCGAGGAAGAAGCTCAGCTCACCAATCATGGACATCTCGAACTCCCTGGACATCATCTCTCCAAACTCATGGCAGAAATGTTCATTAGTAGATCCAAATATAATATCATCAACATATATCTGACAAATGAACAAGTCTTTTTCAATTTTCTTTGTAAAGAGAGTTGTATCAACCTTCCCAATTTTAAAACCTTTTGATAATAGAAAGTCTCTAAGACGCTCATACCAAGCCCGAGGAGCTTGTTTGAGACCGTAGAGAGCTTTCGACAATTTAAAAATATGGTTTGGAAATTTAGAATCTTCAAAACCAGGAGGTTGTTCAACAAACACAAGTTCAAAAATTTCACCATTTAAGAATGCACTTTTTACATCCATTTGAAAAAGTTTGATATTAAAGCATGATGCATAAGCAAGAAGAATGCGAATAGTTTCAAGTCTTGCTACAGGTGCAAAAGTTTCACCAAAGTCTAAGCCTTCGACTTGAGTGAAACTTTGAGCAACAAGACGAGCTTTGTTCCTAATTACAACACCATTTTCATCTTGCTTATTTCTGAAAACCCATTTTGTTCCAATTACATTATGATCCTTGGGTCTTTCTACTAAAGTCCAAACTTCATTTCTAGCAAAGTTATTAATTAAGTTCCTCATGCATGGCATTTACCCAATCAGGATCATTTAAAGCTTCATTAACATGTTTGGGTTCTAAAGAAGATACAAAAGAATGATGTTCACAAAATGCAGCAATACGGGATCGAGTTTGAACACCCTTACTGACGTCACCCAATATTTGGTCTAGAGGGTGATCCTTGGTGATCGTTTGATGTTGCCTTGGTGCTTCATCTTGTGCAGCTTCATCTTGATCTTGTTCTGGAGGATCAACATGAGATGATGATTCATTTTGATCAACATTCTCAATGTTAACATCATCTTCTTGATCTTCATCTCTTGGCTTGATGTCTCCAATGGTTATGTTCTTCATTGCTTCTTGAAGATCTTCACCTGAAACTTCATGAGAGACTTGCTCTTTTTGCAAACCGTTAGTTTCATCAAATTCGACATCACCAGATTCTTCAATGCAACTTGTATTTTTATTGAAAACACGATAAGCTTTGCTAGTGGTGGAGTATCCGACTAGAAAGCCTTCATCTACTCTTCTTTATAATTTACCACCAAAATTTCTTTTCTTAAGAATATAACATTTGCATCCAAACACTCGAAAATAAGAAATATTTGCTTGCGCCCAATAAGAAGTTCGTAAGGAGTCAAATTAAGAAGAGAATGCAAATAAAGTCGATTTATAGAATAGCAAACGGTATGCACGGCTTCAGCCCAGAAGCGAGTAGGAGTATCATACTCACTTAGCATAGTCCTTGCCATTTCTATTAGTGTTCGATTTTTCCTTTCAACAACTCCATTTTGCTGTGGAGTGTAGGATGTGGAAAATTCGTGTTTGATTCCAAGAGAGTCACAAAAATCAAATAGAGTTGAATTAACGAACTCTCCACCATGATCACTACGGATTTTCTTGATGGATAATTCGAATTCAGTGGAAACACGTTTTGCAAAACTTTTGAAAACATCGAGGGTTTCAGATTTTTGAGAAATAAAGAAAACCCAAGTATAGCGAGTAAAATCATCAACAATCACAAAACCATAATTGCTACCCCCGATACTTTGGAACTTGGAAGGTCCAAATAAATCCATATGAAGGAGTTCCAAAGGTTTACAAGTAGAAAGAATGCGCTTAGTTGGATGTGAAGTAGCTACTTGCTTGCCAGCTTGACAAGCGCTACAAAGTTTGTCCTTTTCAAAATTCACATTCTTTAAGCCAACAACCAAATCACGTTTTAAAAGTTTTCTCAATTGATGCATACCAACATGTGCAAGTCGTCTATGCCATAGCCAACCTTTTGAGGTTTGGGAGACAAGACATGTTGAAAGAGATGCATCTTATGAATGAAAATCAACCAAATAAAGATTTCCAAAACGAAAGCCTTTAAAGATCAAGGATTTATCTTTTAAACTTTCAACCAAAACTTCTTTTGGGAAAATGTGTAACTAAAACCAAAATCGCAAATTTGTGCAACGGAAAGCAAATTGAAATTCAGAGATTCGACCAACAAAACATTCGAAATAGAAAGATCATTAGAGATTGCGATTTTACCCAAGCCTACCACATTTCCTTGACGATTGTCGCCAAAGGTAATCTTTTGGTTCTCGCTTGAGTTGTCTTTGAGTGAGGTGAACAACTTCTTGTTACCGGTCATGTGTTCGGAGCATCCGCTATCTAGCACCCAATGCCTCCCACCGGTCTTGTAGTTCACTTGCGTAAAAAGAATTAAGTTCTTTTAGGTACCCAAACCTTTTTGGGTCCTTCAATGTTAGCAATCAAAACTTTGGGCACCCAAATAGATTTCTTCTTTTTATTTAACATGGGTGCACCAACATACTTTGCTATAGCATAACCTTTTCTCGACTTTTGAAGCATGTAACAAGTATCAAAATAATTAGGAGTCATTAAGGGACATGCTTCATGCGAATGACCAATTTCATGTCATTTATGACAAAATGTGTTGCATGCTTTAACAAATATAGTTTTAGAGTTTGGTTTCTTCCCTTTCTTTTGAAAATATCCTGATCCTTCTTTTCTAAAATAACACTTTTGTTTACTAAGGATTAGATCAAGAGATATTTTATCTTTATAACAGTTCTCTAATCCTTTTCCAAGCTTTTCTACTTGGGCCTTAAGTTCATTATTTTCATTTAATATGTTATCATTAGAAACACATGGAATGTGATGACTACTAGAGGGAGAATCATCCAAATTACATGAAGTTGAAGCATCTACCTTAGATGAGGTATTTGTAACATCTTTTATGAGCATGCTTTCATAAGAGTCTTTAAGCTCGGAGTATTGAGTGCGTAGGGAAGAATGTTCTTCCTTAAGCGCCTTATACTTCCTTTTAGTTTTTCCAAAAACTTCATTTAATTCGGTTATTATTTCAACTGAATCATCATAAGATGGATCATTAGAGTGTACCTTTTGATCGCCTTTGGCCATAAGGCAAATGGATGAACTAGTTGAGGTGTTGATGTTGCCGAGAGCTAATCCGACCATCTTCTTGGAGCAACTTCTTTCGTTGTCGGAGTCGGAGTTGGAACTCTCGCCTCCGGACATCCACTCTTCAAAGCAAGCTTCTTTGATTTCTTCATTTTTCTTCTTGAAGAACTTCTTCTTCTTGTTCCACGCCTTGTTCTTGTTTGGACATCTTGATGCTATGTGTCCCTTCTCATGGCATCTATAGCAAATGATGTCCTTGAAGTTGTTTTTCTTTGGTCCCTTTGGTCGTGTGTCAAGGTTGACACCTTTCTTATGCAACCTGCGAAGGAGTTTTTGAGTATTTTTTACCATGAGTGCGAGGTCTTCATCGGAGGAGCCATCGCTTGAATCGTTCCTTGCATTGGCTGAAAGCCAAAGCTTTCTTCTTTGTCTCCGAGGGTTTGGCTGCTTCTTTCTTCTCCTTCTTGTGCATCTCATGGGTGATGAGGTTCCCATAAAGATCGGTCGGTGTTGTGGTCGATAAATCGGAGTTTGTGAGAACCGTCACAAGAGTGTCGAAACTTTCAGGTAAAGCCCTAAGCATCTTTCTCACAATTTCAATGTCAGTAAAAACAACACCAAGACCCTTGAGTTCATTCACAATGTTATTCAACCGAGTAAACATGAAATCCACGGACTCAGTTGATGACATGGTGAATGTCTCATATTTTTGCCTCACCATTAGCAACTTTGCCTCTTTAACCTTTGTTGTTCCCTCGTAAATTTCTTCGAGGGTGGTCCAAACCTTATGAGCAGTCGTGAGATTGCTCACACGGTTGAACTCATTGAAGGATAAACCGGCAAAGAGTGCATTTTTCGCACGGGCGTTTAAATGCAGTTTTCTCCTGTCGTCCTCAGACTGACTTGCCGGATCATCCGGAGGAGTAAAACTGAGTTTAACGATATCCCATACATCAAGCCCCATAGCTGTAACACCCCTGTTTTTGCCAAACCCTAAAATAGCCAAAATCCACATCCGGACCCCAAAACCTAATCTGCTTCAGCCATTCCCTTCTAAATGCTGTTCAGAACATTTTTCCCTTCGGGACCATCTCCAAAATCTCACCCTAAAGCTGAGTTTCAAGCCTTGCTATTTTAAAACCCTAATTACCCTATTTACCCTAAACTGTTTTCCCCAATTTTTGTCGAAACCCTTCAGATCTTGCCCGATCTTACCAAACTTTGGCCAGATAAGTTCTACTAATCTTTTGCAACTTAGCTGCGAAATCAGATTTTAGATCGGACCCTCAGATCTCCAAATTTGCAAACAGGCCCAAGTCCTATTCAAATTATCCTCACAGAACAGCCCCTGGAATAAGTTTCAGAAATTGCAGAACAGCCCAAATGTTATTTTCGAGTCCTTTCGACCAGCGCCTGGTCGTTGCCACGACCAGTGCCCGAGCCACCGTTGCCGCGCCGCGTTCTCGCCGCGTTTGCTCGCCGCCGGCCACCGTTCTTGTCACCTGTGTTGTGAGCAACCAAACCATCTCCCGCGCACGTGCCAGTGCCGTGGCATCGCCTTGCCCAGCGGTTAAACGGCCGCGCTCCCGAGCCTCGTTTTCGCGCGCGCTCCCGTTGCCGTGGCAGTTGCATGGCGTTACGTGTCATTGCCGGAGCTACATTGTCGCCTCCGCATCTGCGCCATCACTGGTGAAGTCCCAAGGCAACTGGCAAAGCTGCAGCACCGCCTGAAGCGCGATCACGTCGCCGTCGCCGTCGTTGCGCCTGCGCCCGACAAGTTTCTCCCCGGCGCAAGCAACCGCTGTCGCGTTTCCCTCGCAAGCTCCGTCCCCGTGCCTATTTAAACCCCCTCGACGCTGTGAAGAAGCACAAGCTCAGGACTTAGCCAAAATTCCAGCTTCTCGCCGTTTCCACTTTCTTCTCCGGCGAGCCAGTGAGAGAGCTTACGGTGCCAGCCCTTTCCACAGCCCCTCTCTTCAATCCAGGTTCACCAGTGAGTCCCCCTCGTTCCCCTCTCTGTGTCATAGCAACCAATTGCACTAGATCGATCCCCATCGCCGGTGATCGCCGGATTCCCGATTTGCCCTGTTCCCCCAATGCCGTTCGATTCAGCCCAAATTAACCCTCAATCCTGTAGAAGAAGTTGATCAGTAAGCCTAGTAGAGCAAGCCTGTAGAACCAGAATCCCCAATTAAGCTCAAATCGAAGAAATCCCAAATTTGAACCTCGGCCGTTCGCCGGACTTCGGCGCCAAGCTTCTCCGGCCGATATCCAATGAAATTAACCTCCCCAGTAGCTTTGTTGTGCCCTAGAGATCATCCCCAAGCTTGGAATTGAGCTCTTTCGCCCTGTATCAAAAATACCCAAGCTCCAGTGTCGTCTTCTCCAGCGCCGGTCGCCGGAATTTGTTCCCGACCGATCCAGCTGACACCACCTTGTCCCTTAGCTTCGCCTCACTTCCCTGAGCAATATTGTCCACTAGCTCGACACCTGGATCTGCCTAGACTGTGAGTTATGCCTATGCCAAGATTACTGTCCAGTAACTCAGCTCAGGTCCAGGCCACCGTGGTTCATCACCGGATTTGGCCACCCTCCGGCCACTTTCAGCCCTTGTGCCTATTAAGTATATTGTTCCTGTTAGTAATGCCTACCTCCCAGATAAAGTGGTGCATCATTTGGAGCCCTGGATCAAAAGTTAAGCCATGCCCTAGTTTCTGGCCATGTCCAGCACTATGTCAGTGCATGTCAGCCACTGGCATTAGCCTTGTTTGACCCCTTCTGGTTGAGCAATTGAAATGCCACCTTGTCCTTTAGATTCCTGGAGTTGTGTTCTACAACTTTCTCTACTATCACTTCTCCAGAAAACCATCCTAAGACTAGTTTCCAGTTATGCCAAAGCCATGAACTGAATGTCGACCCCTCGACGTTCAATCCTTTTTAGCCGTTTCTTCGACCAGAGCCCTTGTGACCTTGCTCTAACCTTTTCCCCTGCATGCATGACTTATTTACTTAATACTTTCTATAGAAACTATTTTCAGTATGCTTATGTGGTATGTGTTTGTGTGTTGTCTGATTGCCGCAGAGTCAGAAGCGGACGGAGCGGAAGAAGTCTTTGAAGAGCCGTCTGAGTTTTTAGACCCCACATTGCAAGGCAAGCCTCATTCCTTTGATCATGTCTCACCCAATATTTTCATATGAAGTATATTCACTGTTTCTTACTATGCATGCTTAATTGAAATACAAGTTATGTTTGAATGACATGAGTAGATATTACCTAATGGATCATGAAACCCTTTTTGTTATTGAACCTTCGTGTATATATGCTCTTGTCACCCTAGGACTCATATATTGAATATCCACATTAAACTTGAAATGGTCAAATGCATGAGAAGTTATAATGAAAACCGTTTTGACAAGAAAAATGATAAAAGGGATCAGTAGTGAGGATTGGATTGTATGGAGAGGGTGCGGTGCGCACCAGGGTATGTGAATGTTCCTCACTATTGGTTCATAAGGACGAGAACCTTGTGCTGTGTCTCTATACGAATTGTAAACGTACCAACCACTTGCCTGGTATGGGACAGGCACAACTCAGTAGCTTTTTGGTATTAGCAGTTCCCTGCATGGTTTGACGATCTGGTTTCTCGCGTGGAAACTGGAAGGCCAAGGTTCGGCCACGAGTGATGTGAGTCAGAAAAATGATGAGAGAAAAAGGCGTAAATGAAGGAAGGCGCCCTAGACCTGATTAAGTCGTGAGCGGCTGTAATCTTAAATGGTCGTATGTCTCGCGTGGACATAGACCAAGGCTATGTGTCCTGAGGGAACATAGACCAGAGAGGCTAGGAAGTAAGGCAGTGGGCAAGACCCACAACGGTACTTGAGACTTAATTGTCTATTTACCGGGCAGGGATACTGTTAATACTGAACTGTAAAGCGTTGTGTGATCTCGGCCTTGTCACATGTGTATAAGTCACATGAAGCTGATCCGACTTGAAAGCCGAGTGAACCAGTGGATTTAAAAAGAGGTACACCTTTGCAAAGTGTAAAAGAAGTATCAGATACTCTGTACTCCCAGGTTCAGGAGTCTTTTCGTAGTGGATGTTATCCATGGGTTATAGCACAAGTAATGTTTCGGAATATTTTCATAATGCGGTTAACAAAGTAGTGACTCATGGGAGACCACTACATCTAATGTTTTATTGAAAACTTGTTTAACGTTCAAAGTATTATTCTCATGACAAAGTACTGTTTTACTGGACCAATGACTTGAAAATCTATATATCTCTATCCATATGAAACCAAAACCCCGGAATCATATATTTCACCCTCATATAAGTACAATTACTATAATCCACGGAATGAGTGTTGCTGAGCACCAAGTGCTCACCCTTGCATTTACTTCCAACTGTAGAAGAGGGATTCGAGGATCCCGATTTCTTCAGTTATGAGTTCCCGGCAGAAGATGGAAGTGCCCCGGACGAGCCCACGTTCTACAAGGATTGCGCACCAAGTCAAGTCAGATGTGGGAGGAGCCACTTCAACCTCGCTGCGGATGGAAGTCAAGCTTTTCGTTGTTGCTTTGTGTTTTATGTTGTGTGTTCGGTACTTGGATACCGATTCTGGTTATGATAAACTTGTTATTTTCTTAGCAACTCTACTTAGCGCCATTTTCGGTGCTTTGGGTATGTAATATTGGCCAAGCTGGCCTGCTACCTGTTTAATGTTATTATTATGCTTGTCTGGTTTGGAGCTCATGTGTCATCCTGCTGTGTGTAACCTACCTGGGCGGTTACCAAGGTGATCCTCAAATGGGGGTCTCACAATAGCTTCTAGGAATACCGACATGCGCACTTTCCAATACGGATAGTTTGTCCCATCAAAGATAGGCGCACGACCGGTATGACCAAGAAGAAAATCTCCACTTGACGACATCCTCTCTCTAGACGGTAAAGCCTAATGAATCGAGAGACCGAGCTCTGATACCACGTGTTGGATCAAGGATGCCGACTAGAGGGGGGGTGAATAGGAGGCTTTAAAAGCTGCAAATAAAAACAAGTTTTTATACCAAGAAGAACCAAATGCAATTTAATATATTTAAAGAGAAAGAATAGAGAACGAACACAGTTGTTTTTACCGAGGTATCGGAGACTCGTCCAGTCTCCACTAATCCTCGTTGAAGCACTCAAATCACTTGACTTTTGCCTCAATATCCACAAAGGATATTATCACTAGTGGTTGCTCCTTGTCCACTCCGGAAAGGCGAGCACCAATGCCTTGTACAAACTTGCCGAGACTCTCCAACAATCTCCGTTCTGGAGAGGTCAACGGCCACGCCTCCGAACCGTCTAGGTGAGGGCGCTCACCAAGAGTAGTAACAGGCAGCGAGGTCTTCTCTAGATCTCCAAACACGCACCGAGAAGCTAAGTGAATGCAAATGCAAAAGAACTGAAACTCTCGGTGGATCGGAAAGCACTCGACTTGATCAAAAGACCAAGATTTTAAGTGAAAAACTAAAGCTTAAGAGTGTATAAGAAATGCTACTGCTTGTTGTATAAAACTTATGCCCAAAGTCCCTTTTTATAGCCTCAAGAATCAAATGAACCGTTGGAGCTAGGGCCAGCAACCCAAACTGACAGTCAGTTTGACTAACTGACAGTCAGTTCAGTGCACAACGGCCGACAAAATTTACGGATAAAACTTTGCTAGCCGTTCGTGGTCGTTTATGGAAAGCTGAAACCCATAACTGACAGTCAGTTATGCAAACTGACAGTCAGTTCGACGACAAACACGACCAAAATCAAATAGAAACTCAGTTAAAAGCACTGTGGTCGAATCCCAAACTGACAGTCAGTTTAGTACAAAAATTTTGAGCCCAAAATACACCCTCTCTGGACAATTGTCAGTTAACACGAACTGACATTCAAACTGACAGTCAGTTTAGCAAACTGACAGTCAACCTGAACAAAAACAGAGATAACTTTAAATCCAGAGATCCAAAAAAGGTGTTTAATAGCTCGTTTGAAAGATAATTTCAAGGGATACATTTTTGTAAACAGAAGCAAAAACCAGATCTACATAGATCTTTCTGAAAATTGCAAATACTCTTCTGCTGTCAAAAACTGAACTGAAAAACCAGATTTTCAAATTAAGTTCAAACCAAATCCAACTCAAAATGATGCAATGCAATGTCCTAAAATTCTCGGTTTGTGTTGGAGATAAAGAGAGGACTTTCGCCACCCCTCTTTATAGTACGGTTAAAACTAAAAAATAATTTCCCTAACCGATCATCTCCAAACGCCAAGATCGGTAAAAAATAAAAACTCATAATACCTTAGGTCTCTTGCATCTTCATGATTTGCGTCTTGTCTTTTGCTTTCCTGCATCTTGTGCTTTACTTCAATTCGTGTTCATCTTAATCATCTTGTATTTCTTCCCAACTGATCCCTGTATCAATCATTCTCAAAAGCACAATTAGTCCGGAACACTTTGTTTTCATTAATCATCAAAATTAGGGTTAGGCATGAAAGCCTAGATGCAACACACACACCCAGCCATACCATATATATATATATATATATATATAATACAATACACACATACACAGATGCATATGCAAACACATACACAGATCTTCTTAGCCCCACAGTTGTGCATTTATTCAGACCACACAAGACTGATACATATACACACACATTTAGATATATATGCATATACATGTATATGTATAAACAAGTTATACATATAATTGTGCACTTACTTTCCTTTTGCTACATCACCTACACCACATTACCATTTACACACCCCCCTCAAACACAACTGAAAATACACTACATATACACACAGATACTCATACACCTAATCCAGACCAATTATTCTTGGAATATGATCAAGGGTATGCCAATACCTTAATCCAAAAAGTTGGCAGCCAGATTCTACCATTAAGACCATTTTCACAGAACAGTCCAAGGAGTATCGCAGATTAGTCCATTTCCTAATTTTCCAGAAACCTAAAAAGGCTAAAAACCTCAACTCAACTCCAAATCCAAATTTGATTCAGAGAATACCTCCCAAATGCTATTCAATACAAAATCTTCTTCTGTGAGGATCTCAAAATCTTATCCTAAATCCCAGAATTTCATTTTCAACAAAATCCAGATTCTAAATACCCTAAATTACCCTATTGTCGTTTTCATTCAAAATTGTTCAAATGTTCCAAATCTTATCTTGTATCTTTGCCAAATCATATGTTGAATAAAGTTTGTCAGACTTGTAAAGTTCAAATCAGCTCTAATCCTCTAAATCTCAGAATTCACAAATCAGTCCAAAACCCAAATTCTGTAATTACATTTCGGTCCAGATTCGACCAGAACTCCCAGCCTTTTCGACCAGAGCCGCCGGCATAGTGTTCGACCGCAACTTCGTCGTGCTTCTTCGCCGCGTTTCCTCGCCACCGGCCAAGCTCCGCCCTCGCTTGTGCCTGCGTGTGATTGTGCTTGCATGCGTGCACGTGTCCGCGCCTAAGCCGCCGCCTTGGCAGCCCCAGCGACCAGCAGCAGCAGCTTTGTCAAAAAGCTTCGCGCCATGTCCTCACGCCATGCTAGCCGTGTCACCTTTGCCTTGCACCGGCCAGGAACAAGTTCCAAAGTGCTGACCAACGTAGCTGCAGAGCCACTTGCCCGCCATCCTGTCGTTGCCGCTGTTTGCTTTGCCCAGACGCTTCATCACCGCTGTT